>JAJHUR010089326.1:49821-87785 GCA_027495735.1 Lutjanus campechanus
TGAAATGTTTCTAACGGCACATTTGTGTGCATGTGTGTATCAAATAAGTCATGACTTTCTGTTGGCAAAGAGACATTTTCTTTGGGTCTAAGTTTATTGTTCACTATAGATGAATTGCCATGTGCAACAGCAGAAAAGAGGTACTTTTTTTGGTGTGTCATTAGTAATCCAGTGACACACTGAAATTTTGGTATCAAGGTCACACTTTATGACCCCTGCCTGCAAAGAACAAGTCAACACCTGACTGTGCATGTTGCTCTCAAAGTTTGTGCTGTTATTTCACTTTAGCTGACCTTGTCAGCTATATGTTATGCTTGCCTACTTTTGTAATGTATGTACTTTTAGCAACAGTAGACATTACCAACATTTGTCACCCACAACTGCTTGTTGGCTGTGTGGAGGCCTTCATTTTTAGCTAAATGATTCCGTTCCGTCCCGCGATTAAATGCGTTAATTTTTTTGACGCGTTATTTTTTTTGTAATTAATTAATCATAATTAACGCGTTAAAGTCCCACCCCTAGTAATAATAATACATTCATTCAACTCTGCATACATTCATCCACCACCTGTGTCCAAATCCAGTCACACCAGCAACTTCTTCCTTGGTCGGAGTGCCCATGCAAAGGGTGAGAGCTTTTCCTTCTATAGGAAAAAAAAATTGACTTGGAGCATCAAAAGGTGTGCATAGTGGTGTGCATCACACACATCTTACTTAGAGGCAGAGTAGATTGTTACATTTGTTAAAGTTCTGTGAGATGAACAAGTGATGTAAAAGACTTGCGCTGACCTTTCAGTTTGCCGATGTTTTTTCTGTGTTGAAAATGATGATTGCAGGTTGTTGTCTTTGGATGGAGACAGACATATAAATCAATATGCTTTTAATATTTCTTTGCACTTTACGTATTGTTATCCTCAATGTTCTTCTTTTTTCTTCTTTCTTCTTCTTCTTCTTCTTCTTCTTCCGAGGAAATCCTACTTCCCATGTGTGAAAAATCACCAAACGTTGCACAAAGTCCCATGCCAGATTGCTTCAGCTGCAAAAAACAGGCCAACAGTCCTGATGGTGGCACTACAGCAAGCCTCTAAAGTTCAACATTTTGAAAATTCACAACAAATCAACCATATGTGCTACAGATTTGCAACTTTCACCAAAAAGTTTTTTTTTTCAAAAACTGTAAAACTTATTAAACCTATCTCTTCCCACAATTTTTGCTCAATTGACACCTGACCACCTTGCTACAGAGCATCTTCAGACAGTCCAACACAAACGATCCACACAGATTTTTGATTTATCGAAAATTGAGCCTACAGTGCATCATCAGCAAATGTTTGACTGTAAATGGTATTGTAAACATATACTTGCAAATTCTTGCTAAATACATTTTCAATGAGTCGTGGTAGATGATGTTTGGAAAATATCAGAATTTTATCTCAAAAACTGATTTTTTTTTTATTTTATTTTTTTACAGCATTTTGAATTTCGCTCTCATGCGAACAATTGGAGTCAATGCAAAAATGGCATTTTTAAACATTAGTTTTTCACTTATGGAGCCAATAAATCATTGTGAAAAAGAAATTAGCAACATCTCCATGCTGTCTAGATGCAATTTGTGTATTTGGGGATTTTTGTCTTAATAACTGAATTTTTGACAGCCATTTGAAATCTGCCTTTACACGCTAACAGCTGCTGTCTTGCACACAGGTGACTGGCTTAGTCAATTTGTGAAGCTACAGGTGACATTTCTATTTGCCAATTAGCTCAGTGACATAGAGGATGGTTCTTGGTGTGAGTTCAAGCCTCAGCTTGTGCAACATTTCCATATGATAAATCTACCCAAACTTTTCACAAAGGCCCAGTCCCATGCCAGATGTCCTCAACTGGAAACACAAGACAATAGTCCTGATGGTGGCGCTACAGCAAGCCTTTAAATTTCAAAACTTTTAAAACTCATAACAAATCAACCATATGTGCTACAGCTTTGGAACTTTCACTTTGAAATTTGCTTTTCCATGGCATGGATGGCTACTGTCTGGCACCCTGATGCTTGGCTTAGTCAATTTGTGAAGCCACACATGAACTATCACTTGCCAATTAGCTCAGTGAGTTAGAAGGTGGACCTTAGTCTCAGAAATTGAGTTCAAGCCTTGGCTAAGGCAGAATGGACATTTTAATTTTGCTTAAAATTGCCTGGCCCTGACCATTGCTGCGCAGCAGCTATAATTATTTCTGTTATTACTATATGTAAAGTCCACCATAGTTTACAGTGCCAATCCACTGTGTTGCTCAACTGGCTTTGGTCTTTCTTATGACAAAGAACAAGTGAAACATTCTAATCAAATTGTTGAATTCCAGTTCAAGTCAAATTGTATAAACAAGCAATCCTCATGTTGGCACGAGGTGCTTGGAGAAAGGACTGTCTGTCGTGAAGCATTTAATACTGAGTGTAGGAATTGTCCACTGATCAGTCTCTCTGTCCCTTCATGGGAATTGCCATTGCTTATTGGGATCCTTTCAAAAGAGCCCTTCAAGCACATTTGGCACATTTCTCAACTCACTGGCAATTAAGATGGTGTAACTACTTGCTTTGACCTCGACAAAGAGAGTGAGTGATTTGTGTATCTTTCGCTGAACCTGAGCTGCATATCTAAAAGAGCGGGCCTGAGTGGTGCCTCAAACAGAAGCCATCCTTCTTGCCTGAGAACATTTAGCTCTAATGCATCAGCTCAATGCACTCAATCCTCCCACACCTACTGATGACAGGGACAGTGACAGAGGGGTTGCGTAATCTGTCCCGAGAAGATATCAAAATGGGACTCTCCTACAGCTGTTTGTGCGCAATCCTCAGGAAGCGCTCCAGCATCGAGCCTCGCTCTGTGCAGCTTGTGTGGAGGAGATTTGTGGTTGATTCCGCTGTCGTTTCATCAGATTTACCTGCTTGATGTATCTGGGTCTTTCTTCAGGGCTGTGTTTAGCATTAAAGGATGTGAGTGAGAAACCTGTTGTGTGAGAGTCTTACACTGCTAATGCACTGTTAAGAGCTCAAAGTGTTGTCTAGTGCAGTGAAGCCTGGATGTTCAGTACAAGGGCCACCTTGTTCTTAGCCAGACTACGCTAAGGATTGGATAGGTGTGGCAGATCATTACCGGCCAACCCATTGCACTGTCAATCAGGATTTGATGCGGTGTGTGGGACAGCTCCCGCAGGAATAGCAGGATAGATAGATTTGAGTCTTTGCAAAGTATCAGTGCAGCAGAGTATGTAGCCAATGGTCTTAGCCCTTACAATTAGAAGCTGAATCCTGGGTAAAATCAAAGACTGTTACTGTAGTTCTAAAGTTGTGAAGACTAGAGGTGGGGGAGAAAAATCAATTTATGACGCATCGCAATTCTCTCTTGAAAGTTTATGTTTCGATGCAGAAAAGTTGATAATCAGAAATGCAAAACCCAGTTCTTGACAATATGATCACCTGTGACAATTTTGCAAGACCAGGCTGTTCTGTACAGATGAACCAAACTGGTGAAACATAACAGACATAAACATGTTAGTGGTTTTTATGTTCTGAGATGGGCTGCATCTTTGTTAGTTTTGGTGAGGGTGGCTGAACGTGAGCAACCAATAAAATCCCTACAGCTTAAAAGCTAGCACACAGAGGCACTTTGAGTAGAAATAAAAAGGGTTCTGGACCAGAGCTACAGTGTATGAGTGTCTATTAAGCTAAAATATTTTGGGAACACAAAAAACAACAGAAACCATATTTTCTACATATCCACTTGGAAACTACTACTATTAAGATGGAAATAAATTCATTTGTTTATTCTAATTATGGATTTTTGCAAATATATTTTAAAAATAGGCACAGAAAGATTCATGTATAGAAATATGTTGTATAATCTGAATCAAATCAAATCATGAGGTATCTTGAGATTTCCACCACCAGTGCAGACAGAATGCAAAGTGGATTTAAGGGCACAGTGTGATATAATGCAAAGCCACAAGTGAACGCAAGCAGACCCATATTTGCTCTGAGTGGATTGGGGTGAAGACACACCTACGCAAGTTGACAGTGTTCCAACTTGAATGAAGAATTCACGCTTATCCCAAGGTTGTATGACTCCAGTTCATGCACATATGGAGTTAAAACGATATGGAAATTTATTCGAAAGAAACTAACAGAAAGAACTGGAAATTCTGGCAAGGTTTGACACCAGTCTGAGGCTGACATTCACACACACACACAGGCACACTCCGCGCACGCATGGTCACTGTGTAGGTATCAAGCTGGCTACAGCAAATGTCTTTGCAGAGAAATCTGTAATATATTCACTGGAATCATAAAATTGCCCTGATATGTGATAAGAGATTAAGGAAACATGCTGAGTTGAAACGCTCACTTCTCTGATGACAACAATCCACTGTGGTGTGTGCTCCTTTTAAATTTCTGCTCTATTCTATTTCTGTTCTTAACTTGTGTTATTGTCTGCCTATTTCACAGCAGACAGTAAGACAGGCAGTCACTGAACTCCAACTCAGAGTGTGTGTTTTCAGAGCAGTGGGCTTTGTTTTTAGAATAATGCACTTTAGCTCTACACTGACAGACAACTGACAGTTATAAACAACTGTGGATGGCTGGTCATTGCTTGTTATTTTCCTGCTTCTGCAGTGTTCCTACAGTCTGCCTGAGCTTCCTCGAGTCTGGGGAGGAGAGGGCGGGGGAAAACAACTCACCTCAATTAAAGACTGTACATTAAATATGGTTTAAATTTATTTAAATATAGTCCATGGCTCCAACTTGCTTTTTGGACTGCAATGTGTATTTGGTTGTGCAGTTGTCACATATTGCTACTTTAAATTTGGCAAAATGTAGTTTAAAGATCTTGTCACACCACAGAAACATGCGTTATAACCACCCAGCCAAATTTGAATGAGTAAAACAATGGCTAAGTACATAAAATTAGGTTGAAATCATGAAAAATCATTTGCAGTTTTCTCTGCTCTGCTTTCAGGTCTGCCAAAATATTCCTGAACACAGACATTTTGAACAACAGTTCACTTGTGTGACTCCACAATTCAGTAACACAGTGTTTTCACATGTTTTCAGCAGCTATATTCCAACATGTATAATGTGTTTAGAAGAAAACTCCCTTTTTTTGTCTACACAGACTTTAAGATCTTGTAGACTCAGTGGATGAAGGGTGAAGTTGCTGCTGCCCTTTAGAGGGGAGAAGCCCCTACTAGTGATTATTGAACAACAGATGTGTTGTACTTCAGTCATTATATAAAAGTCGGAAAGCTGATAAATACTATTCAGTAAGATGGACTGTAGTGCACTTCTTTATATACTGTCTATTACTGTGCAGTACATTGAAACACAAGCGCATCAAAGCCTGTTAGAACCATGAAAAGGTTAGTCTTTGCCTTACAGCACATGTCAGCTGGCTTTAATCCATTTGAAAGAATAGTACATCACAAGACAGTGTTTTCAAAAAGACACTAACAAAGCTTTAGTTGACAATACAAAGTCTACTTTATGATAATGAAGCTTAGTATTCTTAGAGTGTGTGGCCCACCTTTCCCTCCCTTCCCTTTAGTTCTCTCTGATTGTCCAGCAAAAACTCTGTTATCTTGATCATACTCTCTTTTTCCCAACTTTACAGGAACAAAGCGCTTCTTTATTCTCTTAAGGGGATTGAGATGTGCTGTCAGAAACTCGGATGCTATAAACCGACAGTGTAATGGTTACCTGATGCACAAGCTCTATTGTTATAAAAAAAAAAAAAACAGCCACACAAAGCAGCGAAAGTGATACTCACTAAATGGAACGGCAACGTACGACTAACTCAAAGGAGACACATCAATTGAGTCAGAATGTGTTACTTTTTAGCAGCTGTACATCCGACCAGAGGCACTCGTAGCTTGAAGAGTGCTTAGTGTCGCTGCCAATTTTGAAATGAATACCCTCTCTTAGCGTCCGATACCAACATTAGCAGGCAATTGGCTGGAGTAAATGGGAAAGTGGATAAACATTATCTATCACTTTATGCAAACATAAACAGTCTGTTCACATTACTGCTACAATATTTAACACAATTACGGCTCATCTCCGAGTTATACCTTTAATATTAAAAAAACACTACACTCTTAGAAATAATGGTGCCAACTAGAACAAAAAAGGGTTCTTCAGCTTGTCCTCATAAGGCTTGACTTAAAACCCTTTCAGAACCCTTCTAATAGGGGGTTCTGAGTGAAACCTTTTTGAGAGGGTTCTACGTATAACCCTTAACTCTAAAAGGTTTCACCCAGAACCCCCTATTAGAAGGCTCTACAAAGAACCCTTCTATGGTATGATGGTTCCACCCAGAAGCCTTTTTGAGAGTTCTAGCTAGACCCTTTCCACTTTCCAAGGTTGCTAAAAAGAACCCCACAGAGGGTTCTACAGAGAACCTTTTTTATATTTCAAGGGTTTACTGAGAATGAATTATGAATTATGTCACAAAGAACCCTGATCAAACTGTTGACAAAGGATTTCTCTAGAGATAGACCGATATGGCTTTTTCAGGGCCGATACCAATACCGATTATTAGTATTCAAGGAGGCCGATAACCGATATTTGGAGCCGATATTCATTTGCCGTAAAAGTGAAAATATTGGTGTCAAAATTTTGACACCAACACTCCATCTGCAATAAGGGTTTGAAAAAGAGAGTTAAAAGTGGGTAATTTATACTGCAGTGAAGTTAGTTTTAAGTTGGATATTCGACAGACATTCGCTCCAACATTTCACATGTAAAAACAAGAGGTGTATCTCATGCAGCCAGTGGAGGACTATCATCCCACATTAATTTTGAGTCAATTGGTCACATGACCTGGGAGCTATTGAGCTAAAATGCTAATATTTACATGTAAAAATTAATAAAAATTATAAACAGGTGTAAAATGTAAAAACAAGAGGTGTATCTCATGCAGACAGTGGAGGACTATCATCCCACACTGATTTTGAGTCAATTGGTCACATGACCTGGGAGCTATTGAGCTAAAATGCTAATATTTAGGCCACATAGCCTATAAAAAATAATAAAAATTATAAACAGGTGTAAAATGTAAAAACAAAAGGTGAGTTAAAATGCTAATATTTACATTAAAAAATATTTAAAAGGTGTAGCTCAATAGCTCCCAGGTCATGTGACCAATTGACTCAAAATCAGTGTGGGATGATACCACTCCACTGTCTGCATAAGATACACCTCTTGTTTTTACATGTGAAATGTTGGAGCGAATGTCTGTCGAATATCCAACTTAAAACTAACTTCACTGCGGTGTAATACATTACAGCATTTAGGAAGCCTGTAATTCATTTTATTATGTAAATGTTATATTTTAACAACATGTGATAGCAGGGACCCTGTCATTCAAAACTAGGCTGCTACATTACTAACGATTAATGTCACTATAGCTGAAAAAATAGTACAATAGCAATAGGAGAGACTATTCATCCCTGAACAACATGCAGTTCGTGTAGGCTTCATGATGCAGTTACATTATGTCTTAAGTCTTGAACAGCAATATCCTGCTCCTCTCTACAAGAAACTATCAAAGACAGTTTCAGGACACACTTCATGTAACAATGTGTCATTTTCTGCTGCTTGGGATCTCTCAATCAACACAGAAAAGTGTAAAGTAAAATAACTTTGTAGTTAAACAGCCATTATTGCCCTACAGTTTTCTGTCAGACAGACGGTGCTTTGCTGTCAGTCTCTGCAGCTCCTCATGTGGCGAAAACACACAAACACACTATTTTCTACCACTGCTACAGTTACTAACGTTACGCTAAAAGCTAACTAGCCTTCTAGTCAACGTGCTTCCCTGCAATAAAACGGGCCTGAAATGAATTCATTAGGTTTTTACTCTCTCTCTCTCACTCACACACACACATACTTCTACTATCACGGACTATTCCCATATTATCCGCAACCTTGTTTCAAGTGATTAACAGACACGTCTGGAGGGATTGCGAGCGAGCATAGCTGCCGCTTATGTTTTTTACAGTTTCGGGAGAGTCTGCTGCCTTAACTTACCTTCACCGTGTTCACCGTAGCTTCTTCAATAAGCAAAACGTTTTCTCCTCCCTGTGGTGTGATTGTGCTGATTGGCTGTTACGCGTGTAACCAATCAGATGGTGCTGTGGGTGGGACAATGCTGGAGACAGAGTAGTGACTGCAGACAGAGAGGCGCCGCTGCATCAGAGCCAAAATAACCCAGTTTTAAATTGATCTCTTATCGGCCGTCGGATTTTTAAAAAAGGCCGATGCCGATATGTGACAAAATGCCGAATATCGGCGCCGATAATCGGCCCGACCGATAATCGGTCTATCTCTAGATTTCTCTAAGGATTTCAACAATCCTTGAAGATCTCTTTCTTCTAAAAAAAAAAAAAAGGATGAAAGATGAAAATGGTTCTTGCTGGAACCCTCAGTCTTACAAAGAACTCTTCACAAACACTTCAATTCAAAAACAGGTTCTTCAGAAGCAAATGTTTCTGAGTAGAACCTCAGTTCTTCTCCTCTCTCCTTTTGGAACCCTTATTTCTAAGAGTGTTGACAAAACGACACTTAACTATTTGAATCAAAGTGTTAATTTTAGCTCTAGCTGTGAGTTTGAATGGCACTTGCTTCTGAGTGGTGAAAGTCAGGTAAACAAAAGAAAATGAATATAATGAATGGTCAGGTTGATTTTAGCAGCACGTGATTTCCTCTACAAACTAAACCTTTGGTTGCTCTCCAGGGTTTGATTAAACTTGGCTGCCCTGTGTGCATGATAATGTGATGAAGTGGTCCAAAGTGTCCATGCTTGATTGCAATATGTACTGTGATTGCCATTACTACCAATAGATAGTCCTTTTCGCAATTGAAGAGTAAAGTTACATTTGACATATATTTATGTGATGTTTGGTAATACTGTTGCACTTAAAATGGTATTGAGACCATTCTGGAAGCAAAGGATTTGAATCAGCACAGAGTGCCCAGGGAAACAAAACAAATGGTCCTAATTCTAACAAATTGTTGCAACGCCAGTGGGCTTCTTCCCAGTGGTTCTTTTATAAATTGGGACATAATGCGGCGGTAAGTCAAAGCATCCCTCATTTTTTATGGGACAAACTCGATGATCTGTGTGCCGAGTGCAAGCTGGAAGACACACACTCCAGACTCACACAGGCGCATGCAGACACTACACCTGCAGAATGGTAGACCTGGCTAGCTGGCGACAGTGGGAGGGGATATAAATGGCCCATAGCGGAACCATTCCCAGCGGACAGATAGCAATAGTCAAGCAAGTTCAAGGTATAATCTCTGTTGGCCCATGAGGGGGACTAATGAGTGACTGGAAGAAGGGGGAGGAAGATGATTATACTTTACATACTAACCTTGGCAACTGGGCCTGTCCTTTAATGACGGCATAATTCAGCGTTCACCTTGGGAGACTGCCACGGGTTTTGGTTTATGAGGTCACCCGGGTAACCTCAATCATTCAAGTGCATGCTCTGTCTTTGCTTCAGTGACTTCCCTCAACACACGCACACTCACACACCCACACACTGCCCCTGTGTTACAGATAGGCTGCCTGCCACCACCATCACCACCAGCGGCAGAACAGGTCAGATCACAATCTTCCTTTACTATCCCGTCCTGTTTGAGATCCTTGTGCTGGGCTGACTTGTAGTTATGAGTGGATTGATAGATGTGCATGTAACTCAGGATTAATCTCCCACTTTAAGTAACAAGGCAGAGTATTGACTTCCATATATGAATTGTATATAGCCCATAAAATAACACTGTTCATTTAGTGTCATTCCAATTCTACATGACAAGTTGATCACTTTGTCATCCAGTAACACTGGCTGCATTTACATGGACAATATTATTTTAATCTGACAGAAATCATCATGATTAGAAATTCAAACTTAAAGGAGAAATATATAACATCTTAACCATAATAAATTATAAAATTCCCAAGATATGTTTCTATTCCAGTCTGTAACTTGTGATATTGTTTGCCTATTTCACATTTATCAGAGTCAAACTTAATGTTCCCCCGACGAATAAATGTGTGTTTATAAGTCATATGAAGTCATTAATAATCTTTAAGAAGGAGAAAATGTTTATAGCAGTTAAATTGAACAATGTGTTAATGGAGTCTGGCAGGAAGGCAAGCAGTCACTGAACCCCAACTCCAAAGACTCAAAAGGGAGGAGAAAGCGGGGTGGAACAACTTGCTTCAACCATAGGCTGTATATTCAACCGACATATTTATTATACTGTGTATGGTGCCAACTTGCTATTTGGACTGCACTACACATTTTTGGATGTATAATTGGTCCATATTGCTCCTTTAACTATTTACATGGACACTAAATAAAGTGATCAAATAAAGCATGTGTTTACATGCTCTAAAGGATTTAATCTAAATCTAACTTTTTGAGGTGTTTACATGCAGGGTTGGGCAGTAATGGATTATATGTAATCAGGATTATGTAATTAGATTACAAAAATAAATAACTCTGATGAACTTTTATATTTTTAATATAATAATTATATATATATATATATATATATATACTGTATATATACTGTATATATATATATTTTAATTATGACACATTTTTCATGATTGTCAATTGTTCTCTGTTCACAAAACCTCATAAAAAGCATGTCTGACACAGAGCATTTCTTAGAGATGTTGCTGATGAGATGTTTAAACAGAAAAGGAATATTAACGGAACTCCATTTTTATAGTTGTGTCCATTTTTTTAGAGTTAAGTGTAACATATTTAATGTGTAATTTTGAAATAAAGTATTCAGATTAGATTACTTATTTTAGTCCAGTGGTTTACATTACTAATTACAAAAATCAACATGTAATTTGCATTCAGTAAATGATTACATTTCAAAGTAATCTGACCCAACCCTGTTTCCATATGACAATTTCCTTGATTGATTGGGCTATTATTCCAATTATTTGTGGAACATGCAAACACAGCTAGTGTGTTGTATTTTACTTTACAAAAAAATCCAATTGCTGTTTTGCTTTTATTTTGAACTGCCCTTAAAGAATCATTGTGCATGCATGAACCCTGTGATTGTGAATAAATCCAATCATTTTAATTACTGGATTTATTGCTATGCCAGAAATCATTTTGTCACCACTGGCTCACCTTTTCAGTAGTTGTCTTCTTACTGATGGAAAAGTCCTCATGCACCGCAGATGTGAACAGAAAACCAGGCAGACATAATTCCTTTGATCAATAGAGTGGTTATAGCTGAGCCACAGCATAATGATGCAGTAAATCTAAAGATTTCAATATTCTGCCTTCAAAATGGTCCTTTTAAATCTTTATTGTGTGATTTGTTTATTCCTGGTGCTGCAGCGATTTTACTGCTATTTTACTTACCTTTAGGGTTGCCATTTTTCTGCTGCTAAATCTCTCCCCTCAACCATCACTAATTGATACTAGATCTTATTACATATTGATCAAAAACAGGCTGTGCCACGTCCGAGAACATCGCCTAATTAGATGATGTATATTTCATATGGCTCTTTTGCAATACAATACAACATGCTGATGTATTAAAATATCCATAATTCATACAGAACGCCAATACATTTGACATATTTATTTTTCAGTCTGCTTTGGCGGCCAAGCTATTCCAGAAGATGCATGCATTTGACACTAATTTTTGGATGCATTGTGCGGGTGGGGCAAAGTGGCTCTCTTGTCTACATTATTAAAGGCCTCAGATGTGTTTTTCTTGTTTTCAGCTGATGGAAATATATTATCATGAAGCTGTGGAGAGCTGGAGCAGCACAGAAATGTATTAACAGCTCCTGACTTGCTCTGGTGCAAAGTACAGGATGAGTATGCTTGACTCTACAAATATTGCCTCTGCTCCCCGTGTATACAGGAGAGGAGGCGAAGCTCGTGTGTCTGTGTGGTGATCAGAGCAGAGTTTATATTTCAAGTGTATGAAATCATCACTTGCACTTGTTATGTTAACTCTGTTAAGAGTACAGAGCTTCACACGACCAGAGGGTTAAAATATAAGGGAAAGGGGAAAAAATGCATCTGATGGCGAGTAGTAAAATGATAATTCAACAAATACATTTTGTCAGCTAACAAAGCAGTTTTCAGATGGCAGCAAATGTCCAGCAGTGGCTGTCGATATTTTTTAAGCTGCATAAGGCTTTTTTTTAATGTAAAAAGACACCCATTTTATCAGGCTCATCACAAAGCAAGGCTGCATTAGAGAAGACAGTCCCATCCTCACTAATTGAAAAAACATTGATTTGGCCTATATTTGCCCAGATGAAATTCTGGCACTGTTATGAATATTTCTTAGCAACCAGACCTCTGTCCAGAGAAAGACATTAGCAGCTGTATATCTTTTTATCCCTTTTTCAATACAGCTATTGATGTGATAAACATCTTATCAGAGATAGGCAAAAATACATTAAAAAATTGCTTGTCACAGATTACCAATACTTGCTCATCAAAGGTATTTAAATAAAATATTAAATACTGCTATGGAAAATGTATTTAAATACAAGTAGAGAGAATGCTTAAAAGCATTGGCTTCACTAATTACTCTTAGCCTAGTTTTTAATTTGAAAATACAAAAATACACTCTATACAAACTGACATTTTAGGTGGCTGTAATATGGGTCTGATCTTAACCCTACTTTCCCTCATCATAGATTTAAGGTGACCAGGATATCTTGAAGATGGAAAGCTGTGAATTCAGGGGTGCATGCTGGGTTTCAGCCCGTCCTCGCCAGAAAAACGACTTGCTTATGTTTATGTTTTTGTTATGCAGCAACCCCTAGTGTTTGTTGTAATTATGACAGGAGCAGTATAAAGAGCGAGAAACCCTGCGATGGGAGAGATGGGTTAAACACGGGACCAAGTGTCCCCTGTGAAACTAAAAATCAACATTTAGTTATTTAAAATTGCAAATTGTGATGTGATGTCACTTCTGAAACATAAAGTACTTAATTTGACCCAAATCACGATCTTTTCCTAAACCTAACCAATTAGTTTTGGTGCCTAAACCTAAACTAAACTTCAACCGTTCCACAGTGTTAACCATGTTAATGTGATGTGACTCATGTCACATGATTTATATCACATACTTAAGGTCTGGCATGCCTGTCGCTGGTACTCTCCAACTGTCATATATGTTGTTTTGGGAGTTATTGGCAATCAACCTTTTCTATTGTTTAAGCATGGGGACATGTTGGTGGTTTCTGGTGAGTAAGTATATTTGCCAGTTATAGAGCACGTGTTGGCTAATTGCTCTTTTCTTCTGTTGTATTTACATATTTAAAAATTCACTAATTCACAGTGAGCACAATGTTGAACCCAACAGGACATGCGATGTGATTCACTCACATTCAACCTCAGACTATTGGTCGAAACATTTATTTTATATTAAATAGGTTGAAGGTTATTTCCCCCGGCCCCCTCCTCTCCAGATTCGAGCAAGTTCAGGCAGGCTGCAGGAACACTGCAGGAGCACAAGACGAGTCCAACATTGTCCTTTGACAATAACAAGGGACGACTCCGCTGTAAGATGTCAGTTGTTGTCAGTTTGAGGTCAGTGACTACCTGCCTTACTGTCTAACCATCCATTTGATCTAAAAGATTATAGGGATATCTTACAACTAATTAACAGACATTATTTCATTTGGCAAACAATTGTCATTCATTTGAATTGACATGAAGTGAGTAAACTAAAACAGTCTGGACCAGAATGGAGACAACTGTAGCGTAGCTGTCAGAGTAATAGCGAGCATTTCAATTTAACATGTTTCCTTAATTTCTCATGAAATATCATGGTCATAATTTTTTTAGTTATTACATAAAACATACTAAAGATTTTTCCTTTAAGCCTGTCTTATTTGACAATAAAATGACATGTTTAAGTATTTAAATTTTTTCAAAAACACCAATACAAGCTCTTAAAATGTTTTGTTTTAAATTATATCATATTTTTTTCCCGCCCATCTCTGCATCTACATTACTGATGTCATCTCACAGATTTTGGAAAGAAAGTTATAATTCTCAAACACTTAGGCCTAGCTGCATTATAGGAGCCACCTTGGAAACACATTCAGAGACTGTAGCTTTTACTCTTAAAATGGAAATGTGTGACGATAAATCAAGACCAATGGGATGCATCACGGCAATCCATAAAAATTATACTGACAGTATTTCCTGACAATGAACATACTGTACAATGACAGTGAATTTCGGAAGAAATTACAGCCATTCTATCACTCAATCTTCTGCCATCTCAATTACACTCAGTACTTAGTCTTGTCAGATTTAGCCATGCAGAGTCTCTTTAATGACGACTTTCAGCTCCTCTTTAGAATTTACTGAGAGCTTTGATGTGAGTTGCCAACTCAGATTGCATTCAAGCACCTGTCACTTTTCCACATTCGAAAGAGGGGCGATGGGGAGACGCACACAGAGAGAGACAGACCAGCAGGTGTGTGCTAAGCCTAGCAGTGCAGACAATATACTGTAGCCAGACACAAGCCAGAAAACAGATACAGGCAGCCATCGACAGAGACGTTGTTATCATTATTGGCGAGTGCTACTCCTCAACCAGAAGTCCCACTTTTTATTTGGCCAAGGTTTGGGCAAAACAGTGGAATTGATCTGGAATTGATCAAAACGCTCGTACGGCTCTCTCATCTAAAGGGGATTTCATTGATCTGCCAAAGTCCTTCTCTATAATTGCTTCAGTGAAGTGTAGGAACAGCAGTTTCAGGTGGGTAGGTATCAGAGGAAAGAACACAGCTTGGACAATTTACAGATCCTTAAAGTAAAAAGGACCACCTCACCCTCTCCACCACCACCCACCGCGGCCCAGACTCCATCCCTTACCACTGCATTGACAAACACAGTGATCTTTTCAAAAGAGAAGAAAACTTATTACCATAGGCTAAAGCATCCAAATATGTATAAAACTACATTTTTAAAGTTATTTTTTCAAACCACACATCAAATTATATATTCTGATACAGCTGTAAAGCAGCCAAATCTTGTTAATCCATATTATCGGCTCATCTCTATGTCTTGATGTATGCATGCAGGCTAATGTCAGCCAACAGCTTTTATGTTACTAGACTGCCACCTAGTGAACACTTCTTAAAGATCCCCATCTGGTTTCCACATGAGGAGCGGCTGGTAGATAGATGCAGCTGCTTTGAACGAGGTGTCTGAGCTTGTCTTCCACAGACCCTTTTGATGGCAACACATTTAGGCTGTTGCCAGCAGTAACACAGAGACGTGGAATTGTAGGTTTGTAAAAATCACTAAGGGATCCAAACAGTTTTTAGTTGGCTGCTTTGTTGGACATTTTAGATATTATTTTTTTTAAAAGAATTGAACCAGGGAGATTTGTGAGTGCTGGAAGCGGTTCTGATAAAAGTGGAAGAAGATTTGACTCATCATAATATAAGTTGAAGACGCTGAAATCTGTGTTTAATAAACAGGATGCTGTTTCAACAATAATTAGAATTGCAGTCCCATCTGTCAGGCTCAACATCTAACTCTCTATTCCTACCTTTTTTCACTCTTTCTCCCCCCTCCATCCTTACAAGGAAAAAGGCAAAAGTACTTTTCATTAGTCCAATCCGCAGCCAGTGGAAGAGTTGTCTAATGTAAAAAGAACAGGCAGTAGCTGTTGTTACTGTAAGCCCTCAGATAAATTGAAATTACTCAAAATGGCTTTTATTAGGTACATAAACCACAGTGAGTTGGCTTCCTGGTGAGCCTGACAGAGACTCGTAATAATTGTTAAAACACAAAAAGGAGGGAGTCACAGCGTGTATGAAAGAAGGAAATGTACATTTACAGGAATAATATCAGAAAGGTCAGAGACCCATTGTAAAAACCGTTTCGCCTCCACTGAAGCAGAGCCTTTTGATACTGACTCAGAACAGAAATACATATACAGTTTGCACAAACTAGGATAGTTAGTCCAACTTTTTTTTTTTGTATCCGAAAAAGCCAAGCAGAGAATCAAAAAGCAAGAAGAAATACGAGCGAGACATTGTGAGGATTTCTGCTTCCAGCCTGTCACTGCCACTTGGCAGTCCAGACAAAGATTTTGTGTTTCGTGGCCAACATTTGAGCTTAACTTGACAAGAACTAGGAGAAATAAATAAAATGTAGGTGGCTTTAACAAGAAATGAAACCGTTTTCAGTGAGTTTTTGATGAATTTGGATCATTTCATGTCTCTTATTCACCACCGGGAACCATGAGATTTGGATCATTTTTATCAGACTGTACATTATGTCTCCCAAATATGCAGAAGGCGGTCCCTATCTTGTAGAACTGAGTAATGACTAGCCTGGGTAAGTATTGTTAAGGGACTGTTACAGCAAACCCAATGAATTGCACAGCGGGGGCTAATTGAGAGCGAGAGAGACTGAGGCTTGATTGTTGCATTCTCCAGAGATGGTTTTGTCTGAGGCCGGGCGAAAGGGAATGTCGCCTTATCTCTGCTGTGATTACCATGCGTCAAAAGCAGATTACACTCATAAGCATTACTAGGTTACAGACATTATTTATTAAAAAGCAACATTCCTTGGCAACTGGATTACTCTCTTAAGATTAATCAGACTTCTTATTCATACACAATTC
This sequence comes from Lutjanus campechanus, assembly GCA_027495735.1. NCBI lineage: Eukaryota > Metazoa > Chordata > Actinopteri > Lutjaniformes > Lutjanidae > Lutjanus > Lutjanus campechanus. The sequence goes on from JAJHUR010089326.1 coordinate 66,529, forward strand.
ATTCCAGATTCTAAAATGGATCTTAATAATAGATGAGCTATAGAACAACAGAAAGAAAGGGAGAAAATAACAGTTAACTGTCATGCCGGTTCTGGTTTCTAATGTTGCGCTGCCGCGATGGGGTATTTTTGCAGGCTTAAATCAATTAAAGCGTTTGAAGGGATGAATTACCCAGGATTTTACTGTAAGCATATATTCTGGCAATCTATTGAACAATGGCATTTGTATAGACATAATTTAATGAACATCTGGTTTTCTGAGGATGCCTAATGATTTCACATTCATCTTCCTCTAAATGGCTAAAGTGCACGCAATTACGTTTTTAATTAGCTGTGAATATGTTTCTGTCAATTGGAGTGATTCATCTCTTAAACATGAAATGTATCACGTGATTTCAGAAAAGGGTGTATTAGTTCTGATTTTAGCACAAGTGTCTGTCTGCTGGTTTAAAAGTTCTGTCATTAAAATATAGGTCTCTCTGAGAAATAATAAAAAAAAAACTTTAATAATTCTTGATATTGCTTTGTTCTCCCCCTCTGTGAGACGAGACAACTGGATTATCTTAAAGCAATATTCATTCTCTCCCAATTCACAACATAAAAAATTTAATGACAGGAACACAGATTAATCATCGAGCTTCCCGGCCCAGCCGTTAAACCCTGCTGTCTGCCGCTCAAAGCAAATCAAGAAAATCTCCAGGTCCCTAATGAATACTGTTTGGCACTTCCCGGTCTCTGAGACCTTTTGGACTCCTCGATGCGGTGCTGACAGTCATTTCTTCTGGCCCCGATCACTAATTCCTCATTAGAAATGATGAGCTTCTTCATCACCTCTCTTTGGAAAAGGTTAGGCCCGGGCCCAGAGGAGAGGCAGGGAGTCCTTCACTCCGGACCTGACGGAAGCTTCACAGGCCTGCAGCTATTGATTGGGGGCTTCAGGTTGCCTCTCCACCAATGTAGGGGTCTGCACTGCAGCATACTAAGCTGATGTGTAATCAATGACTCATACCACAGCCGGCCTCTGTGCACAGACCCGTCAAATTATACAGTAGCCATCCAATATCTGACATAGTGTGTTTTTAAAACCGCCTTCCGGAAGAATGACACACACAGTGCACACACACCGACGCACACAGGTAAATACACTTTGGAGCGCGCACAAGCTGAACGGTATACAAGGATGTGCATACATGTGCGAAAACCTCGCAGAACTCTCACAAACAGCCCACACAGACTAGCTCTCACACACTCAGACGCACACAACAACAACAACCGCTGGGTCCTGCAGGGCTACTTTGATTTTTCTCCCTCTGTCCAGATGAAATGATTATCATCTCAAACACTCCTCTGTGAAAAAAAAATGTCTATACAAGTTATAAAACCCAATCCTTCTTGGAAATGGTTGCCTTTGGAGTCTAGCGAGCGCCAGCTGTGAGACGTGGCCAATCCGCGCACTTGGCCTGGCAGCAGCTCCAACGTGCCCTCCTCTTCTTCATGGGGCTTAATGATATGCACAAGCACACTCTGGGGCCAGCTTCCCAGAGCATTTAATCCACAGAGATATGATACTATGCTGGATGTTGTGTCATCCATCACAATCTCTCGCCTCTTTCTTCTCTTTCTTTCCCTCTCTCCCTCTATACCATCATACCACGCTCACATTGTTTGATTAGGTGCTCTGTTATCTATTTATTTATCTGTCTAACTGATCGTCTCATCTATCTACTTTTAATTGATGGAGTAATCCCACTCCTTTTCAAGCTTAAATTAAAGACTTTTCCAAAATGTGTAATTGTTGTTTTGCTCCTCTTGTCTTTGCCCTTGTGTTGCTGAACTAAGCTCCCTGGAGACATCCTCTCAATCAAACAGCGTGTTTAGTTCCGTTGCATCTCTTTTTACTTTGATTTACCATACTTAAAGTTTGTGTGTCTGTATGTGGTGTTCTTTGTTTGTCTGTCTGCTTAACCTTAGTGGGCATCGCTGCTCATTAGACCAACTTAATTCCAGTTGTTCTTCCAAACAAATGCTGATGGGAATACAAAGCATCACTGGTTGCACTTTATTTTATAGTGCACTCATAAGACGTAACAAGCCATACTTTGTATCAAATCAAATGAAAACTAGAAATGATATGTTCTTTATTAGACAGTATTAGACCCTTTATTACACCCTTATTAGACTTTATTAGAAACTTAGACTCAGACTTTATTTAATTATTAGAATTACAACAGAACTGTACTTGTAAGCTAAAGTGTTTTGTTTCCCCATGTTAGACCCGTATTAAACTTAATTAGAGCATAATTTGGGACAAAATACAACAGAACTGTAAACTGTATAAAGTGTATTGTTTACCACTGTTAGACTCTAATAGACTTTATTAGAGTGTAATTTCGGATACATTAGCCTAAAATTAGATTATAAACTAAAGTATATCATTTTCCCTGATTAGTCTCTTATTTGACTTCATTATGTGGTAATTAGGGGCAAATTATAACAGAATTATACTCTAAACAAAAGTGTATTGTTTTCCATAGTTGGACCCTTATTTGACTTTATTATGCTGTAATTACGGACATATTACAACCAAACTGTACTGTGAACTAAAGGGAAATCATATATTTGCTGCTTTCCCATTTAAAAACAATATGTGAACCCAATGTGCCAAGTAAAGGCCAAAATTATAGAGGTAGAATATTTTGTCTGTGGGTGACTGCACAGACTGTGATTTGAACAAAGAAGTAAGCATCGGCCTTGGCTACCCTGCCAATTGTTTGTAATACACTTTAGTTTACAGTATAGTCGTGTGTGTGTGTGTGTGTGTGTGTGTGTTTGTGTCTGTCTGTCTGTCTGTGTAATGTGTTGTAATTACCTTCTTATGAGGGTCTAATAGTGAGTCTAATACTGTCTAATAAAGAACACATTTCTATTTTTTATCTAATTTAATACATGGTACAGCTTGTTACGTCTTATTTGTGTACTGTAAAATGAAGTGCAACCACATCACATTCAAAGACCTTTGTGTCTAGAGCAGAATGTATAATAGCTTTAATATTATCAAATCTTACATACTGATAACAGGTATCAAAACACACATTTGTTTTTATGAAAATGTCTGAGATTATTACTTTATGTTGACGCAAAAGCTCGGAGCTATTTGTTGTATAAATCACAAAAACTGCATTAGTCCTTCACTACAAAATGTTTTTTCCATTTATCAATATAAATTCTCCAAATCAATATTGTTAAGTCAACACATGCCCATCAATACAATCCTTTATCCATTACATGCTCCATTACATTGTCCCTACGGCTTCCCGACAAGCCATTAGGTAACAAAATCTCGCGAAGGAAACCCAATCTTTCACAACGCAGGGCGGTCAGTTTGGAGCCTTCATCACAAAATGTTTCCCCACCTTCCTCTGGGTTTTACGGCACAGTATGGAAGACAAATGGATAGCCATTAGTAGTGTATTAATTACATGTAGGGAATTACTTTGTTCATCAATCAAGCAATTTTTCCCCCCACTTGTCAAGTGTAATTTGGTGACACAATGAACAAAACCTGTAAGGCCCGGTCTGTTCTGATCTCTACTGTTAACAGCCTGTGTAGTGTTGACAGACTGGAACACTGAATGCATCTGCCTCTTGTTTCTTCTACAGACACACACTGCCGTGCCACCCCGCTGAGCAAAGGTTCATGAGAACACCTCAAATAGAACTGACGCAAATTATCATGTCAAGATAGATTAATTGCAAAGATCGCTGAAAGACTAATGATTACCACTGTCAGAATGCACAGACACGCAGACACAGCAGTATAACCGCTTTTTAGTGGGTATCATATACAATTATCTGTTCTCCTCGGTGAGAATGAATGTCAAAGTAGCAACGCATCTAAATCCAAATACCACAAATGATTAGGATGTGTAGTTGGAGCCATCATTACAGAAGAATGGGACACTGGTGGGGAAGTATTTCTGGGCTCTTTTTGAATTCAATTGAATTACTCACAAAATGATTTATACTACTCTACCTTCTTGTGTAATGGGTGATGTAATGCATCAGCATTTGTTAAATGCAGTATAGAGTTTCTGCAGAGATGCTGGGAACGTATATACAATATGTGTGTAATATAAGAAAGTGAAAACCACATAATTACATGCTAAATAGTTTTAAATTGCATAGGGACTTGTTATACAGATACATCTGTACATCGATATTTTGTATCCAGATTAAAGTCATTGTCCCTTTGTCAGAGATGGGAAGTATTCAAATCAAATGTATTTATATACATGTTTAATTACTTTTGTGTATTTTGTAATTTGCATTTTTCCGCAGAAAAAATAAGATGTCATTTGAGAGCACTGAGGGTTTGTATTTGTATTTTTTAAATAGTACAATAGCACATACATTATTTAATATACATTTCATTTTATTCTCAAATAAGACACATGATTATCCCCTGGTTTAAATAGTGGGAAAATGGAAATGGACAACAATAAGCCTAATCACAGACTGAATGCAAGTGATTCTCATGACATGTCCTGTTGGGTCCAGCAATGTGCTCACTGTGAACAACATACATGTTTCTCGTGACAGCTTGAGGAAAGCGTCTGCTCAAAATATGATCAGATATTGCTGCTGAGGCAACTTAAATGAATGACACTAAAATATAATGGAAGAAAAGAGCAGCTATTTTTCAGTCTCAATTTCAGTAGATGTTTTCAGCGTGGCATTTAAATGTGTTGTCAAAAGCACAGTTACAATATAAAAGACAATTTAACAATTAAATCAACAATAATTTTAATAATATAAAGAGCAATAGTTGATCAAATAAAGTAGGCAATGAAATAGATAAAAGAAATAAAATATAATTAGCAAATTCATACAATTAGCAAACACATGTATTCTAGAACTGGCAAATAGACTGAAACTACCCAGCATGCACCCAGGTGGCCTCCTACCCCTAGGATCCTGATTGGCTGCTTCAGCTCTATAATGTGAGAAATTAGCAGAGCTCATCATTTCAAGTAGTGGCCAAACCGTGTAATTACAGTGTCATGTGACGCACAACAGCCTAAAAATACTTTCCTCCATAGACTTCGATTGTGAAAGAAGTGGCTGTAAAACAGTAGATTTTCTTTAGCACCAGAGCTCCCAAAAAATGACTCATTTCACAATCAGGATTGGCATTAATAGGAAACCCATATTCAGACTAATGAATGCTTAAAATATTAGTTTGTGTAGAATATATTTTTGTATTTTCCAAATTATGAAATACTTGTATTTAAATTAACAGACAAATTTGATGAGCAACTATTTGTAAATTTGTAAAAAGATACTTTCCGATGTATTTCTGTCTATTTCTGCCCTATGAAAGGAAAGGAAAGGAAAGGAAAGGACAAGAAAAGAAGATAAAGAAATTCATTATAATGTGATGGAACAGATAAAAGTGCAACACAGACAGAATGTAATATTTAGTACATTTAGTGTGTAACCTAATATTCATGTATAATTGACTACATTTATATCACGTTTTGACCTATATATTACTTTGTAGCTTTAATAACAGCGCTCTTTCTACTCAACACACCAGTAATTGCGTCATTTCTATAAATATGGTTACATTTAGTCTTGTTGCATGACCAGCTTTGCAGAATAGTAAGCAGAATATTGGATTGTCTCTGCAGAGCTATGAGTAACTGTGGTGTAGGCCCTGAGGCACGAGTATGACAACAGAGGTAAGAACAAACATTTTTACCTCCTCTGAGCCTCTGCACTGCATCCTTGGCCAGTTTATTGCGTACAGGGCCCCCTGCAAATACACCGTGTGATACCATTGACACAGATTATGGATTTTACCTTCTTAAAAATATGCTATGTGGGAGCGTGGAAATGTCAGGGAAGGCACCCAGGCTCTGAGATTTACTGGGAATTTATAGATCACCAAATGCCGCTCTCTAAGGAGAAAGGGAGGGAGAGTGCATGCAGCAGGCTCGTCAGAATGCAACCACTGTTTCCCATTTCACCCCAAGCAAGAACTGATATCTGGCAAATTTGCATATACGTACATGTATTTGCACAGATCCAATCAAACGTCAAGGTGCCGACACAATTCCAGGATTCAAAGTGGAATACCAACCAGTGTTTCAGCTGTAACTAATACCCAAGGAAGCTCAGGGAAGTGGAGGGGAGGGCGCTTTATCTTTGGAACAGATAACATTTAAACCACAGCAGGGTTTTAAGCAGACAGCATACAGCAGTACGGGTCAGGTCACTTGTTCTTGTTACAGCTGGAGTGTGTCAAGCAAGTGGAATGGATTAAGGGTGGACAAGCAATGTTGTCATGTACCATTCAGGTCAAAGGGGCCTCTGTTTATGCATAGTGCTGAATAATTAATTATTTGTTGTAAGCATCACATGCCTGTACAGTACACGCCTGATAAACAGGATCTTAGCACACTTTCATGGTAGATGTGTGACCAATTTCTGATCAAATCAAGGTTACCAGGTGAAGCTTATGGGCGTATTGAGATAAGAAGTTACGCTTACACAGACTTGGGGAGTAATGGATTGCATGTAACAGGGTTATGTATTTAGGATACAAAAAAATATTTCATCACAGTTACAAAAAAACCCTGATGTAATCACATTACACAAAAAACCTGACATAATCACATTACATATACGTTTGGTATGCATGGGGATTATTAGCAGGATTACATTTTTAAAATACATTTTAAAATCTAGAATGATATACTACCATGTTCAGTGAGCTCAAACACCTCTCTGATCTTAGTGAAACCAGCTAATCTTTACAGTCAGTTGATTATCATGGCTTTTACTGGGTTGAAATCTCACAATTATTTTGTCTTCGAATCAGAAAAGAGGGACAACAGCACAGTACAGTGACAGTTCTGCCTTAAACTGTGAAAATACTGTCATCATCCAAAGACTCAACATCTAATTTAAAGACACATTTACACGGACCAAATACTAGCATTACACAGACCAACCACTAACCTTAGATACACAAATCGCAACACAGACCAGCTGGTTAGGTAGCTACACAGTTAGCTAGCTAACCTGTCAATACTACTGCTGCTACTGCTACTATATACTGTATATTTACTATATGTTAGGGGCTGTAGGATGGCGTGTGGGTAAAAACATTAGGGTCACAAAAACATTAGGGTCATTAGCAGTTACTTAATAAAGTACATTTCAGTGTGCATAATTATGTATGTAATATACATATATAATACTTATATAAATTAACATTATACAAGGCTAAGCAATTTCATCATATCTTGTAGTGAATTAATCTAAAAGTTATGGAAAGTGATCAGGTTACATTTCTTTAATATTGTGATGCTTGGACTAGGTTATTTTTTAACAGGTAATTAGAAATTGTATTACTAATTATAATATAATTTTAAAGTGATGCTCCCAACCCTGTGCTTATATCAGCATACTTGTATCTGTGAATCTCTGCATAGAAAATCTCAAACCCTTTGTGCATTTTGTGGTTTTGAGCTGTTGAGATTTTTTTGGGGAGTACATCAGCAGCCAGTGACCACATACTGTAAAACCAAAATGCATTGCTTGTTAAAATCATATCAAATCAAAGTGTAATGATTATTCAAAATCTTCTTTTTTTTCCTTTCCTGAAATACAGTTAATGAAAGTGGAGGAAAGGAAATGGAACAGAGGTGAGTGAAAGAATATATTAAACCCTGAATGGAGAGATAGAGGAAAAATATTCCTCATTCGCAGCCTTCATGTGTTATTAGGGAATGATTTCAACAGGCTCTTAGTAGCTCTCATTAGATGGTGTATCAAACCAGAACAAAACTCACTTCTCCTAACTATGTGGAGGAAGTGGATTGGAAAATTAAATGGGGAGAGGAGAGTGAGAGAGCAGTCTCTGCCACGCTCTTGTCACCGTGCCTCTGCTCCCACTAACAAGTCCGCTCAGTCGACTCGCACTGAAAGTCATTCACATGGTCTTTAATTTCACCTCATTGATTGGAATTTAAAGCCCCGGAATATAGCAAGGAAGACATTAAGATTATCTATTCCCTAAACCGTGTGCCGAACATTTGTTTTTAAATTGTGGTACAGTATAGCAGAAACCTCGTCTTTTTAGTTTCCAGCCCTAAAACTTCAGAAACTTTACAAACAGAGCTTGCAGTCGCTGCTGGGTACTGTATGAGTGTGCCTGCAGTGTCTAAAGAAGTATATATTTATATACTGCATGCTGTAGATCAATAAAAGTAACATTTCATTAATCTTGACATGCTGTTTCTGCTTGATGCCAGATGCTGGGGACACAAGCTGTCGAAACAATAGACATGCTCTTCAGTGCTTACTTTCCCCTTCCCCGTTTTTCTTTGTTTGCACTTCCAAAGACAGCATTACATCTGTCAGCAAGATATGATTTACATAAACATCAAACTATTCTTCAGAGTATCTGTCAGGGAAACTCTTGAGACTCGCAAAATATTAGCATTTCAAGGTTTGCATTTACACTATGTTCATATCTGTTTTGCATATACTATTTCTGCATGTTTTTAATTGACACGTATACAGTTGCTTATGTCTCTGACCAAAAGCCAAAAGTGTTGAGATTGTGGGCATGGAATCATTGGGTCATTAAAAAGCAAAGCCAGTATTTGAGTCTGTGAAACAAACAAGCAAAAACCGGCATAAATACTGGATAGAAACAGTCCATAACTTGGCATCTCGTGTGGTACGATGCAAGAAAAACATTCCAAATCATGCAGTATCCAGCAGGTGATAAAAAAATCAATCGAAAAAAGAAATATAAACAGCATTCCAATTCACTTCACTCAACAACTGCATGCAGTCACATCTTGAAATGGAAATTACACCTTGGACAAGTGCATGGCTATTTTATGGATTACTTTTTCCACTGATTGTATACCACTCATGCAGTCCGACAGCCTCTGCATGATGGAATTGCTGTTAATGACATCTGTATGGAAATTTGGTGATGTTTGTCTACAGTATTTTGAGTGTATGCTTGTGTTGGATTTGCGCAGACGTGTGCTGGTGTTGTGTGGGCACAGAGTGTCACCTGTGAAAGAGACAAAAGTGGCACTCTTGATGCCATTTGCATGATTAGTTGTTATCGCTAAACACTGGCCTGGAATTACAGTTGTACAGAGAGAAGCAAATGACCGGCTTGATGGATTTTTTTAACACCTTAGAAAAAAAATTCTGAATAACACAACTTGTATATCTGTAAACAGCCAATCTGTGCCTATTTAGAAAAGATTTGTGTCTTTCTTTTACCCAGAGCCACTTCAGTATTCCTCAGTCTTAGTTCTATTTGTTGTTTTGCAAGCAGAACATGCTCAATAACACATGCATATACACACAGCCCTAAAACCTCAACTTTCTCTTCTCCTTTCTGTGTCAACAACAGTACACTGATGTGACATAACAAGGCATACTTTAAATAAGATGAAAACTAGAAATAATATGTTCATTATCAGACAGTATTAGACTTTTTACTAGACCCTTATTAGACTTACACATTACAATAGAAGTGTATTATTTCACATTAACTCTTACTAGACTTTATTAGAGGGTAACTGGGTACACATTACAACAGAACTGTGCTGTAAACTAAAGTGTATTATTTTCCACTGTTAGACTCTTAATAGACTTTATGAGACTTTATTAGAGGGTAAGGATACATCATCACATCATGTATCTGCTACTTTTCCATTTAAAAACAATATGTGAACCAGCTCTATCAATTAACAGACAAAACTATAGAGGTAAAGGAATATTTTGTCTATGGGTAACTCCAGAGACCTATTGGAATAATATAGACAAAAAATGTGATTTGATAAGAAGTGGGGATCAGTCTAGAAGTAGCAGTACAGTACAAATACAGTTCAGTTGTAAATGTGTTCCTAATTACCCTCTAATGAAGTCTAATAAAAGCCTAATAAAGGGTCTAATACTGTAGAACATGTTATTTCTAGCTTTTGTCTGATTTAATAGTACAGCTTGATATGTCTTATTATCTTATTATTAGTGTACTATAAAATAAAATGCAACCAAAAGACTGCTCTGCACAAAGGTTAGAGGACTTGCACATCACATGAGTAATAGCTAAAACCTGAGCAGAGCTGCTCTTGGACCCAACAATATGTGGTCTCCTGAACTAACATCTTAAACATTGTACTTCAGGTACTGTATACATCAATATTGCCTTTATATGTGGTATTTCACTTTGCTCGAGTGTAAGGATCAATACTCTATGAATTTTTAAGCGCATCTTAGCTTCAGCGATAGCCTGTAACCCGTAGCACTGACAATCTCATTTGTGCCTTCAGACCTCTTCAACACTCTGAACTAAGTTTGAAGCACCAAACTTATCTTGACAAGACACAGGCAGGTGAACCTCAGTGTGTCCAGTAATATCAGAATTATAGAGTGAAACACCACTGAAATTGTTAATGGCATATTGTGTTGTAAAACAGACCGTCCTTCTCCTGATGTCATTGCTGGTTTAAAAGAAATTGCAATCTGTAGATGGGAACATGCAGACTAAAAATGTACCGGAATATAAATATGTAATTGGGGAAGCACCAATAATGCAATGGAAACAGATATTTAGCAGAGAGTTACTACTTTTTACTTTTATCTAAAAACATTTTTAAATGAGTACTTCATTTTAATAGTGTATTATTATCATTATAATTATAATATTAATTCATATGTATAATATTCTATTACTGTGAACTGCAGTAAGATTAAGATAAAAAAAAAAACATGAATGCTGCATCAGTGGAATTTATTTATTCCCTTCACCTGAAGGATGATTTCTTTACTGTAAAGAGTTCATATTTCTGATGTAAACCAGAAACCCTTAATTTATAAAACATTATTTTCAGTTACTGATTGTTCAAGGTTCCTCAGTTAAAGGGTGTGTGGTGCTGTTCAGTTTATAAAATGTATATATAGTTAAGTACAGTTAAAAATTACAATAAAAAAGAGAAGAAGATGAAAAGTACAGCAAGAGGTTGTGAAAATATATTTCATAATTAACTATGATTATCCACTATTTGAGAATAAGCCATTCAGTATGTACTCACCATGTGATGATAAGTGAAGATCTTCAGTTCACCAAATAATCCTGGAGTTTTAGGAGAAACAGGGTAGCAGCCTCATCCAGTACAATGGCAGAAATCGGTTAAAAAATAGCACACAAAACAAACACAAAATGTCTCCATCCTGTTTGTGTGGTGCAAGCCAAGTGTCCGCGAGCCGCGACATTAAAAATTAACCGCAAAAGATGCCATTTTCGCCATGTTTTTAGCAGAAATATCAGCGGTAGCACGTAGCCGGTAGGATGTAAACATGGCGTCGATCTCGCGAGACTTCGTATATATCTTAATGTGGACGCACATGCGGAAGTCTCGCGAGATCGACGCCATGTTTACATCCTACCCTACATGCTACAGCTGATATTACTGCTAAAAACATGGCGAAAATGGTGTCTTTTGCGGTTAATTTTTAATGTCGCGGCTCGCGGACACTTGGATTACACCACACAAGCAGGATGGAGACATTTTGTGTTTGTTTTGTGTGCTTTTTTTTAAAACGTTTTATCCGTGGTCGACATTCACTGCCATTGTACTGGATGAGGCTGCTACCCTGTTTCTCCTAAAACTCCAGGATTGTTTTGTGAACTGAAGATCTTCACTTATCATCACATCGGCATAGTGGTGAGTACTTACTGAATGGCTTATTCTCAAAGAGTGGAACATCGCTTTAATCATCAATGATGTTAGGTTGTTAAATACAACATTTGCCCAATTTAATGTGACTTCCAGTATAAACCAAGACCTCTTCCAGTCTTCTATCTGTATACAGAGACAGAGATAGATCATTTTGTTTGTTTGTTACAGATAATAGCATCTCTGTGCACCTCTGATGTAGACACTCTTACACGTGACTCCAACATATTCATTCCTTTTATTCCCTGAGCTCTGTGTGTTTATAGTAATACTTCAGGGCCGGTGATGGATCTATAAAACAGTCCTTCCTCTGTAAGTAATAGAAAAATGGTGGTGCAGAGGGCTTGATTCAGTTTTACATCGTTCCAGTCTAGTTAAATGAGAAGTGAAGAGTGAACAGTGATGAATTGCAGGTTTTAAGCTTTGCAGAGTATCAGAATAGGGTAGGATTTCAATAACGGACTTGAAGTGTGGGATCCTCTCCTTGGCTGACCACTGCACGTGTACCTTAAAATAAAGTTTATGTGCTGTAACAGTTCATAGACAGCAACTGGCACGCCTGTGATGTATTTTCGACTAACACCGACTTACACAGACTACATAATTGGCTGCTTTGCATTTTCTGGATGTGTTCGACTTTTTTCTATTTCGAGCTGACATCCTCAGCTGGCTTTTTTTTTTTTTTTTTTTTTTTTGTCGAGTTTTTTTAAAATGCTGAACATGTGCGGAGAACATTGCTCTCAACTCCTCACATTGCTTTGGCTGCAGTGGAAGTGTTCACCTAAGCAGTGTGACCTTTGATAACTGGGATTCACTCCTCTGAACTGGCATGTGCCATAATTTACTGCTGCTGTGAATGAAGCACTTTCAGTTCTGAAAAAAGACTGTAGATTGCTTTAACCCTATTGTAAATCTTTCAATGTGTATAATCTGATTTTTTTTTAGATAGACTTTATTCTCAACCAATTTCAAAAGGATATGAAATTCTTACAGCATTTTTCATCAGAGGAAAGTGTCCAAAAAATGCCATCAAATTATTAAACAAATATGTATTTAATGTGTGGTCTTGATATAGCTTCATGCTAAGAAATTCTATGTAAATGTAAAGTAGGACATAATTAATTTAATTCATTTAAAAATGTAATTCAGTTGTTGCAATTTTTCATGGAAAAGCCCCTCGAGGTATCTCCAGGCATTGGCAGGTGAACCTGCTCATTTTCTTGGAATTAAGGCCAAGAGCTTTTTGCCCCTGATTTCAAAAGCTATGGGGCAGGAGCTAGAGATGAGTGATTTAAATATTTCTGATGTTGTGCCCAAGTTGAGAGTTAAGCTCAAGCACAGCACGGTTCTGAATACGAATAATTTTTGCCTTGATATGGATTTTGGTGGCATTTAAAAGAAACATCAACACAGCGAGTCTGTTTTGTGGTGTTGGGCCACTGAGAGCTAAAGAAGGAAAACTTCCAGAGCAGCTGAAAGACTGAATTTGGAAAGTAGTCTGCACACCTTATTTTTAGGAGCTGAAGTTGAAAACTTTTTTTTACACCAAAGAATAACAAAAGAAAAGCTCAGCACACACTGAGAATTGTAGAGCTGATGCCTGATGTCAGGGTGGGAAATCAATCTGAAATTTTATGGTATGCTTTATAAAGTGATCATCAGTTAGAAATGGACTTCAGATGGCTCTTGTTTAGAGGAAACAATATACGTAAAATGCAATTAATGGACTCAAGCATGAATCATCTTGATAAAGATTATGATACAAGACAGTTCTTTTAGAAATCTGTCATCTTGTCATGGGTTGTATGAGGTACTTATCTACAGTCGCTGCCAGTCGACACGCTCCCTGTTTGAAGATGCAGAGAGGAGTACCAGCACCAAAACTAAGCAATGTGCTACTGTGGTGAGGCTAAGAAGCAAAATGTATTTTGGCCACTTAAAAACAGTCCACTTAAAAAAATCAATGTCAGTTTAAGCATACAATATATTTATAATATTTTCAGTTTAAAGCTGCAGCAGGTTGAAAGCCTAAAAACAGTTGATTGTTGAGTCTAATCTCTAGGACGTGACCTAGGTTTAATTTTCTCCATCCTGAGCCCCTCCCACCAGACGAGCAGCATGCATTTCATGCATGCATGCAATAGTTTACCAAGGCAATCGTAAGGGATCACTGACACGGACAGAGAGACTAATTAGCTTACCGTAAACAACACAGTCAGCAAATGTGAAGATACATCCACTCTTTAACCCCAAAAGTTTAAAACAAACAAACACTGAGCTATTGTCTGGCCAGTCTGTGGGTCAACAATTTGTTTGTGGATCACTGTTGCAGAAGGGATGAGAAGCCAGAGTGAAAATAAATCTGCAAAAGGCAAAAGTTTGAAACATACACTCTGAGCTCCCCTCCTGCCAATAAAGGTGTCAGCATCAGAGCGACCTCGGTCTTTCTTCCTCCAGAAGCTCCAAGTCTGCCACCGACCCTCTCCTGCAGAGCTCCAAGGCTCTCAGCAGCTGCCTGTCTGCTCTGTGTCTCAGCTCATAAGAGACTGAGGCAGTGGTAGACAAGCAACTGCCATGTTCTAGTTAAAACTACTAATTTCGCCCATGGAGTGTGGTTGGTTTAGAGAGAGTGATATTTGATTTATAATTTTTAAATCTAAAATTACCTGTGGCTAAAATATGTTTTGCTGCTGACCCTGCCCTTACTGGGGGCACGTCAACTGGCATTTCCTCTAGGTAATACACTGACTATCAATAAGTATCTCATACAACCCTACATCTGATAATCCAAACTAACCCTTTGAGGATTTGGACATTATTATGTACATACTGATGTCAGTATATGTACAATAATTCTGTTTTGTTTTTGTTTGTTTTGTTTGTTTATTTTTTGTTTGTTTTTTGTGCTATCATATTTTAATCACTGATCTATTGTTTTCAACTGATAAATTTGTGTGTTGCTGTTTCTGTGGGTGATCGTATAATTTATAAACATGAGGCTTCAATTGGTCTCAGTTCCAAATGAGAAAATCCAAATAGTCAAACTTTAGATTAAAACTGACTTTCCTGACAAAAAATTAGTTTTGGAGATGATTGTGTTTGAAACCAGCACAGATCATTGACATCATGGTCAAGGAGTCAAAGTCTTCAATCTGAACTTTCATTTGAGACACTGGTGTCGTCAAAAATATGATCCCCCTCTCAGAATTTGATGCAGTCTGAATTTCCTGCGACACATGATTTCGAGTCCTTATCATCAGCTCAACCTTTTTAAGTTTCCTTGGCAGAGAGAGGTAATACACGTTGGGATGGGTTGGACTATAATCCCTGTGGATACAGTGAATCTACATTGGCAAAAGGACAATAGTAATGATATTCACCTAATCTCCCTTGACAGATTCAGGACATGCTTTTCATTAACACAAAAGTGGATAAGAGAGCAATAAGCACTGTTTCAGAGTTTACCTAAATCCTTTAAAGCTAACCGAGATTCACATTCTGGTGTCGCCTGTCTCTGTCTGCTTGGGCTTAAGCCAATGCAGGTACCATATTTACAGAGCTCTTTGACATACTTTTTCAGCTATATTTTTCAAGGTGTGACTACAAACAATAGCAGAGACAAAGCTAATTTCACGGCTGGCCATGTAAACGCGAAATACATCCAGAGCTGTTAAAATAAGAAGGATGAATCTAAGTACATGCTGTGCCTCTATTTTGTACAGAAGTGGGAAGCTGCTAGAACAAATACTTTGTTACTGTGCTTGAGTAGAGTTTTCATATATCTTTACTTTACTTAAGTATTTATTTTTCTGACAACTTTTTACATTTCCTCTCTACATTGTAACACAAATATTAATAGTCTCTACTCCATTGCATTTTCAAAACAGACTCGTTGCTTCATGCATTTTAGGGGAATTATTGGCTATGCACCACCTTCCTAACATCAAAACAAACTTCAACCAAAATGGATGGGACGATAACACATAGAGAAGACAATTCCTTGGTGTGTCCATCAGTGTATATCATACCTGGCAGACATAACACAACAAAGTAACAAGACGAAAATGATGTAAAAGACCTAACGAGATGAAAACAGCAAAGTAAAAGATATAACATAATAACATAACATAACATAACATAACATAATGTAGCAATACGTAATAAGATGAAAACAACAAAACAGACGTAACAAGACAAAAATGAGCAGCAATATGTAATAAGGCAAAAACAATGTAAAAGACATAACAAGACCGAAGACCAAAACAACAAAAACGATTTAACAAGACGGAAACAATGTTACAATACATAATAAGACAAAAGTGACATAAAACACATAAGACGAAAACAATGTAAAAGATATAATAAGACAAAACAGACAAAGAAAGAGACTCAACCATGGAGAAAAGGTGAAGTTCAGTTAGCTTAGCACAGGAACAGCCAGTAGAAATATCATTTAGAGAGCTACTTTTTACTTTTACACTTTGATTACATTTCAGAGCCCCTACTTTTTGTACTTGTTCACTTTTACTTGAGTAAATAAGTTGAATCAGTACTTCTAGTTTTCAAATTTTTTAAAAGCATATATCAGTACTTCTACTTGAGCAATGACTGTATGTACTTTTGCCACCTCTGATTTTGATAATATAACAAGTGCTTTTTAACATTTAGTGTGAATGATTAAAAGGTTACTGTAAAATCTTTACTGTTAAGTGGCTGCAGAAAGCTTCCCTATTCCCTATAAAAGAGTTTCATGTTTGCTAATGTGCTTAATATCTTCATAAAAGTGTCTCTATATAATCTAACTACTCATGCAATTGAAGTGTTAAATCACAAAGCATTTTAACATATTGGGATAAAAACACTCATGAGCTGATGATCCCATCAGATTATGATCTTATTCAGTTTAATTAAAATACACAGGTTCCAGTCTGTAAAGCGTATCTGCTTTGTCAACAGCATCCTTTATTGTCTGAAAAAGGAGCATCAGATTGGGCTGTCAGTCATTTTTTGTCAAGAACAGGTGTTTTTCAAACACTGCCTATCGCGTTTTATCAAGAAGCTTTTCATTTCTTGATGTTTGGAGGAAAAAATTGGAGGAATCTCAGAAAAGCCTGTTTCCCTCCTTTTTTAACATGAAGCGAAAGAGTGTCAGCGGAGTTTCTATTCAGATTGCAAAGGAGGTAAGAAGAGGGAGGATAGCACTTATTTTTCTTTTTAATTAGCTTCATCTGAGGAATTATCCAGCACTAATATAATGGCTCGATTCATCTCCCACACCATCTGGTGTGAGAGCGGTGTACCTCTGGAGCTGATTGCTTTCCCCCGGTGCTGTGTCGGGGTAATAGGCTGTTCAAAGGCTGCTCTGGGCTCGGACAGCTGAGCAGAGGTGGGGCAGGAGCAGCTGGCCTTGGCGCCGTCACCTGCTGCCTGTCAGAAGGCTTTCGAATACAGTCCATCCATGCCCTAAGTGTATGTATTTGTGTGCGTATATGTGTGCGCTTGCAACATACTTGAGAGTCAACTTCAGGCAGAGCACGAATTTCATCTTCTTCCTTAGCTACACCGGAGCAAGTGGTAGAGACTGCACATCATTAGGACTCGGGTGAACATCTGGGAGAGGTGAGACAGGTGACAAATAAGCAGTAGTGTCTGGAGATGATAGTACTTCAGTTAGTTTGCACTTCTGCTCCTCATGTCAAGTGACACATCCAAGAAGACATATAATTTGCGGTATATAAATTGCTTTTTGGTAAATGGTTCACGAGCACGGCTCTAGGTAGTATTTCAAACATGGGCTATATATCACAACATCCACACCATGTTTTTAATCATGTTATTGTCACTGACGTTCTGGTTCAAATGCTATGTTTGTTGAAATGGCAGGGGTTCATTTGACAGTTTGACAACATCTGGTTTACCCAGAGTCCTCCAAGCCCATCCCACAGTGCAGTGCACCCACACCACCTCCGCATCGCTGGCACCTGTTGACTCTGACCAGCTTCAATCAACAATTTTGGTGGTGGTGTAAAACTAGTTTACTACAGCCTAGAGGAGTTTGAAACCGCTAATAATCATGCTGCTGAAGTTGCACCACTAAATATTTCTATCTACAGTATATTATATATCAACAGTGGAAAAGTTTCACAAGTGCAACATCACATGAAAGGGTGTGAAACCAACAGACAATTATCACCTGACAATGGAGGTTTCCAGCAGCAAGATTTTTGCAGAAAAAGATTTGATAAACTCACAGTTCACTACCTGTTCAGCACTTAACAGCAGACAGACAAAGTTAGCCATGAGCTGGTGAACACAGTGAAACATTCAGCAGGTAAAGAGCCGACTGTAGGGTCGGGACCCAAAATGGGTCGCGGACCTGTTTTTAAGGGGCTGCCAATTGGCATGAATACTGCGCTTCCTCAAATAGTAATAGGCAGCTGAGGGAAAAATAGAGAGCAGCTCTCTGCAATATCAACCCTTTAATGACACTTGATTAATGTAACAAACACTCTGAAACACACCAGTAGAATACAGCTGAGCTTAAGAAATGTAACAGCCACCTGATGATTAAAACTGTAACCAACACATAAAAATGGCAATTAGGTTGCCTACAGAAACCACCATGCTCTGAAGAGAACATGGTTCAAACACTAACATAAATGAACATTTTGGAACAGTAAACTTAACGGATTCTTCAGCCCAGGCATCATGAAAAATTTGGGCCATCACTACATTATTTAAGTGTGAAGCCCCGTTTTGATCTGTTCCCATTTGCCCTGTTGAAGTTACTGCTTTGAGCTGTTAATTTAACACTTCCTGTATCCATTTTGAATTAAATTTCCTCTGGTGTGTCAGTGAACAGTATAAGTTTGTTATGAGGTGGTGAGAAACATAACATTAAACTGTGATCAAATGTGATTATTGCTAACTTTATTGATGACAGCTGGAATAATGTTAGTTTGCTAGCATTATTGTAGCTTAAAATATGTGTAGGTGAATATGTGTAGTAATATGTGTGAAAATATGTGTAGGTGAAAATATGTAGTACAACTGGCACAAAATGCTGGTTTAAGTACCAGTTAAGCTACTTAAGAACATTTTTTTCAAACATGTTATTAGCCCTCATATGGGGACACTGGGAATCTTTGCTCAGATATTGTCTGGGATGTTTTGTTTTTCAAAAGCTTCCTCTTTGTCCCAAGGAGACAACAGGCCAAAATAAAGATGGTTTCACTGGCTGACTGAGCTGATAACAGTAGCTAAAATAATGTTAGCTTGATTACATATATTTTGGACATCCATGCACAAGCTCTGATACCAACACTTTTGGGACGCTCAAGCCTCTGCCTTCCTCTTTCATTCCACAACTGTCAGCTGTTTGGGTTGCTGTGAACTACAATCCCTGTTGAATAAAAGACTGGGTGATTACATACAAGAGAGCTGCTCTGAGCTGGTTTTAATTCAGCACAACAAATAGGCCTACTTGTAATATCCAACATGGACAAAACATGTAATATAAATGAAGACACATTGACTGAACAATATTGAGTGCAGGAAGAGTACGCGTGTCTGTGTAGAGGGGGAGGGTATGATGGAGGGGAGGGGTGGGGGTTATTGAGGGTATCTTATCTAACAGTTGAGCAGCTTTATGGCTTCTAATAGGCACCCTGTCGGATTGAATTGTAAATATGGAGCACCATTGTGCATTCAGAGGTGTGTACATCCTCTGCTTCATTTAACAGATGCTAAGTCATGACCAACCTGTTTATTACACCGTGCAATCCACAATTAAAATGAAGAGAGGCTCAAAAGGAAAAAGCCATTTACCTTAGCCCAAGCTGCACTTACACACCAGACACAAATTTCACTGTTACTTGAAAACTTTCCATGCATGGAGCACATTATCATTTGATTTCCTTCCAGAGTTCTCAATTAAAATTATACAGAGGTTGCATTTCATTACCTGAGCTCGGGGCAATTTGCAGGCCATTAAGCTTCTACCTGTATCAGTGGAGATGTTTTCGAGGTGAACATCTGGGGTTGAGGAGGCAGAGCATGAAATGAAATGCCCCTGGCTCTCTGCACTGCCTTTTGTCCAAAAAGGGCCAAGGGTATTAGAACGCCATGCATAGTAAAGAGCGTGTTTCTACGGGCTGCAACAAATTGGTCTGGGATCTGAATGGAAATAGAAAATCGACCATGAATGTTGGATACCAAGTTTGTCATACAGCCACCAAAAAGCCACAAAAAGTATTTCAATATGACCTACTGGATGGAGCTCTAGTGGTTGGAAGCAGGAATTATACTGGAGTTGGTTTTCATTATTGTTATTATCGTCATCATTATTATTAAGAGACTTGTCCCAGTATGCATTTGGCTTTGAAACACCTTGAACATGTCACCAGTGAACATTTTTATTTGCTGTCGACATCCTGAAGACCTGTAAAAATGCAAAGTGTTCCTTGCTGAATTCCCCATAAGGGATCAAGAATCTCTATAAAACTGTAATTGATTTCTGTACTAAGCAACAATAAAGACTTAGCATGAAGAAACTACTCTTATGAGACCTTTTAAGAATCAGACCTCATTATACCTCGGATCTAATGTTTTTCTTTTCTCTGATTGATTAAAAAAACAAACTGCAATTATGTTGCCTAATGATATAATGTAATTTGGTTGGTAATGTAATAAAAACTGCTTCTTACGATGATTATTCTCTACAATTCTCCGATTGGGATCTGATATGTATTCCTTGCGCATATTTTGCTCAGTGTGAGATGAGACTGAAATATGCCCACAGACTGCAATGGTAGATAAAAATAATCACATCAGATTTTCATTTCAAGTGATCTAAATGCCACAGTAATACGGGTTGCATGAACTTCTTGGAACAAAATGTTATTCTTGTAATGCTTCTCCACAGAAATTCATTAACCTGTTGTAGATGTTTGGCCCCAATTTCAACAGAGTGGAATTTATGTTTTGAAGCTGTAAGCAGTGACACTCTTTTTTTAATCATTGACTCACTATGGTATAATATCTCAGGTTACTGTTTTCTCAGCATTGTATTCATGTAGTGTAGTGCCGCCTCACAATCTGAATAATTAGAAGGGGAGACCAGGGAGGGTAGTAACACTTTTTGTATCACATCAGTACAAAAGTGTTCATCAGTAACTCAGTGGCTGTTCATGCTAGATCTTTCAAACTTTGATAGGCCTATGGTACATGTACCAAATTCCCCAGTCAGGCATAGTTAAGGCCGCCTATAATGCTGTTGGGTCCTAATTGGGTCCTTAGATGTGCTGCAGACAAATTGGTTCACCATACTGAGTTGGGACAAGTTGAGTAATGGTGTGCGTGCATGAGAGAAGCAAGTTCTGTTAATTTTGTTCACTTTTCACTCAATTAATGAGGTGTCTCTTTATGTTCTCATTTTGTAATATTAGTGCAGATAATTTGTATATTATGTCAAGTTTTT
>JAJHUR010089328.1:8759-23625 GCA_027495735.1 Lutjanus campechanus
GGGGGGAGGGGGGTGGGGGGGGGGGAGGGGGGGGGGGGGGGGGGGGGGGGGGGGGACGACTCCGCAGCCGCCACATTAATGTGTGCATTTCGCAACACATCATGTAGTGAATGGCTGCTCCACCCTAAGGCTGGTAGGTAGTGTATTATCAAGGTATCAGTTATTTTAGACAGAAAGTGTAATTTCAGCACTATCAATAATGAACAATATTGACTGAACAAGCCGCACGTAGCTTGATCTTCGTTAGACTGACTGAACAGCCTCATAGAAATTATATTTTACAATTCTTCATATTTTATTATAACGAAATTCGTTAAGGCAAGTAATTCGGTGCTTTTAAAGTCATGATATTAAGCTGACACGGATCACTTACTTTGTTTGCGGTCAGACGTTACAGCGTCTCCATCATAAGGCTGCATGGTACGTGTCTCTGTGTTAGATGCAGTCGGCTTAATAAAGTCAGTGATCACACATTAGAATTATATATTTATTTTAAAAACAACCTATCATTCATCTATGTTTGGATTGGATTCTTCGGGAGATTTTAGCGTCTGAAATGTGTTTAGCGCATTTCATTACCGCCAGCTGATGGAGGTAAATCCGTCCGTATGCGGCATCTCTGACAATATTTAACACAGAAGTAATTTGGAAAAGTATGAATCTAAGTGCATTAAGGGTCAGAAGAGTTTGAATTCATGGTGCTTTGTTCTTATTAATCAATTAATTATCGCTGCAGTAAGCTCGCCGACATATGCGCGCGCATGCGCACACACACACAGGCCCGCTCTCTCCCTCTCCCTCCTCTGTCTGTCTGTCTCTCTCTCTCTCTGTCTCTCTGCCCATCTGTCTGTCTGTCTCTCCCTCCCTCCCTCTCTCTTAATTGTGCGTTCACCACAACCTCTGGTAATATCGCCAGGGGAAAAAAACTATCGTTGTTCATCCCTTCAATCGCCGATATACGATCGGATCGCCAATCGGCACAACCCTAGATGCTAACGCTCCCGTACAGACACTGCGCCTGGCAGACCATCGGGTCTGCGTGCACTTTTCTCAAGATGACTACTGCCAGCCCAAGAAGAGAAGAACATCCAATCCTGAAACACTTCACCAAACACACCTCAAGAAAACAGCTGTCCTACTCGCTGCAACAAAGACGTTCTTCAACAAGCAAAGATCCTGTGAGATGTCGTCACAGAGTGAACGGTAAGAGAGACGCTTCACATGTTGTTGACAGAGATTACACTGGTGATGTGAGCTGGACTGTGGCGAAAAAAAAGCATGTTTAATGCACAAACTTTTACGGACCAATTTGCCCCGATATCTACCGTTATAACTCGTTTTGCGGCTGCCGGCTGCATCTACTGGGGATCTTTAATTTGAAGTTTGTACTGCATTACTACATAACAATAATACAACTTTAATCAAAATTGATCTAGATTTATACCCTGTGATTGATTACGTAAACTTTTCAATACAATGCAAGGTTTTTGAATTGATGAATGGTTGCCTGAGAAGCAGGAAAAACCCCATTCAGAGTATAAAAAATATTGGTGTTGGAGAGTATAACATATAACTGCTCTCCAAGGCTTAATTTGTCCCTGTGTGTTCTCTGTGCCCTCAGGTCATGGAAATGTCTGCAAAGACGGTGAAGCAGGTGACTCTGGAGCTCGGAGGAAAATCTCCCCTCATTATCTTCAAAGACTGTGAACTGGAGAACGCTGTGAAGGGAGCGCTCATGGCAAACTTCCTGACACAGGGACAGGTGAGGTATCAGTTATGTATTGTGTTGTATGACCTGACCTAATACATTCTCTGTCAGCTCTGACAGGTTAAAGTGTCTCTCTGCGTTGTATAGGTTTGTTGCAACGGGACCAGAGTGTACGTGCAAAGGGAGGTCATGACCCCGTTCCTGCAGGAGGTGGTGAAGAGGACCAAGGCCATCCCCATCGGTGACCCTCTGCTGGACGGCACCCGAATGGGAGCGCTGATCAGCAAGCCACAACTGGACAAAGTGTTGGGATTTGTCAGTCAGGCCAAGGAACAGGTGCGGTTATCAGCATTAGATTATTAGAGGAACATTTAAAGGGATAATTCAGTATTTATAGTCAATGTCTTGCCTTCAGTTTATGCTGTATGCTATATTTAGAAGATTTTCAAAGCTTTAACCTTGCTGTCAGGCAGCCTTTTGTCTCCTAACAAACCAGATTCCATTGGCAAAATCTGTAATTTTACCTCACAGAATCTGCTGCGACATCACCTCCAGTGCTGTCACTACACCTCAATGCAGTCGTTTGATTAATGTCTTATTCCAGGGAGCCAAAGTGCTTTGTGGAGGAGAGCCATTTGTCCCCAGTGACCCCAAATTGAAAGGGGGCTACTTCATGTCACCCTGTGTTCTTGGTAAGTCTCTGCAGTGTAGTGTTGTCACAATACCAGAATTTTAAAGTTTGATAAAATACTGGCATTAAAAACAAAAAAAAGATACTTGATACCTCTTTTGATACTGCGACAAAAAGAAAAAAGTCTGTGTCACATGAAAAAGGATGGGTTTGTTTTCCTTTTTGTTTTGTTTTTTAAAGCTGGTACAGAAAGTCACACTTCTGTCTGGTTTTGCTGCAGGACAATAAAGACTGACCTGAACTGAGGTCTTGAATGAGCACTTAGTTTGTTACTTTGATTGATACTATCGGATGTCAGTGTTAAAGCTTTAATCAGGCCTGAAAAGTTGAGCCCGACAGTGCCCAAGCCTGAAAAAATCCTGTCTGAAACTGACCCGAACCTGACCCTCGTTAGCATATTTCAGTCCAAACCCAATTACAGCCTGATATTCCTTCTTAACAAGCTTCCCTCTATCGTTCATAGGACAAACAAAACAACAAAACCCTTCCCTCCTTCTTCCCATGTCAGCCGGAGCTGAGCACAGTCATCCCAGACAATGCTTGTGATTCCACCAAATGCATGCCAAGTCTATTTTTGACAGATGTCACATCAATTAGCACAGAGCAGATCGAACGGACAGGAAGTCAGACACAGAAAAGGCAGGGAGAATCCAGTTAATTTTCAAAATAAAAGAACCCATGCAGACTCACAATCATAAAGACAGACATTAAGGGAACTATTTAACCATGTAGCCTGCTGATCCATGGTAGAAGCACAAAGAGCAAAGAAAGAGGACCTAGTCAAGAGAATCTGAGCGAGTGAATGTAATCACACAGGAAAAAAACGCTCCGCTGCTGAAATGCTACTGAAACGTTGCTGGTGGGGCTTGCAGCCGTGACAGACGTGCTGTGCTTGGTGGAGTCAACCGGTCACTCCAGTGTATCTGAGTCAGTTTTTTTATACCACCTGCATGTTTTGTGTCTCAGTATGCACCACATGTTACATCCAGTCCTTTCTCCCGCCACAGATAACTGCAGAGATGACATGACCTGCGTGAAGGAGGAAATTTTTGGCCCGGTCATGTCCGTGCTGCCTTTCGACACAGAGGAGGAAGTGATCAAGAGGGCCAACAACACCACCTTTGGATTGGCCTCTGGGGTCTTCACCAGGTCAGCACATTTGACTCAGCAGTCTGTTGCAACAATGCTGACCGAAGATAATGAGGTTATTATCTCCCATTGGCTGCGGTTCAGGGTTTCCACAAAGCAGCCAATAAAAATATTGCATAGTGGAATTCATTGTGCAATAGTCATCTGTGAGGCTGAAGGGCAGACTGGCAAGCATTTTAACTGTGGGAACAGTCTTGTATACATGCAGGAAATAGTGCTAATGCTTGAATTTAAATATAAGTTTTTCAAGGTTTGAAAAGTGCTTTGATTTTGATAAAGTACTTGGCACTGGAATTGCATTACTTTCAGAATAAGTGAGTTGTTTTCCTTTTGTTTTTAGTTGTTGTAGCGCAGTAACATCTGATTTAGGGCTGCAACTAATGATTATTTTTAATGTCAAGTAATCTGCTCATTCATTTCTTGATTAATCAATTGAGTTTTTGGTCTATAAAATTTCAGAAAAGTGTGAAAAGTGAAAAATCAGCGTTTCCTAAAGCACAAGATGATGTCCTCAAATGTCTTGTTTTGTCCACAACCCAAAGATATTCAGTCAGAGGGGAGTAAAGAAACCAGAAAACAAACATTTACGAAAGCTGAAATGAGAGAATTTGGGTACTTTTTCTTGAAACATGACTCAAATCAATTGATTATCAATATAGTTGACGATCCATATAATACTCAATCAATATTAGATTAATTATTGCGCAGGCCTAATTTACCACAGATTTAAAGTGTTTGAATTTGACTGTAGAAAATGTGGAGGCACCCTGTTGACTCTTTTTGTGCTTAAAATCTGAAATGTGTTCATTCCCTCTGTCTGCAGGGACATCTCTCGAGCCCATCGTGTGGCTGAAAACCTGGAGGCAGGGACCTGCTTCATCAACAACTACAACATCAGCCCTGTGGAAGTTCCATTTGGAGGCTACAAGAATTCAGGTGGGATGTTTTAAGGTTAAAATGGTCAGAATGACCACTTTTGTCATTGTAAAGACATTCGTATTATTACTTTTTATTGCACAGAGTGACCCAAATTGACTTTACTGAATGACAGCAGGGTGACTCACATGATCTGTCCTGTGCTTTGTCCAGGCTTCGGCAGAGAGAACGGCCAGGTGACAATCGAGTACTACTCCCAGCTCAAGACTGTGGTGGTGGAAATGGGCGACGTGGAGAGCCTCTTCTAAACTTCTCTCACCAGGTTTACACTGCTGGGCCTGAACTGTGAATTAAACATCTCTCCTTTTAGCCATGTGCTATGCACCAGACATGAGTAACTGTAGCACTTACTCTGGATCATGCCTAGGTACTCAGAGAGGCTTCTTAGCTGCTCACAGTTCTCTACTTTCTTTACCCAACAAGTGAAGACACTTGAGTATAAAACAAGCAAATAAATACAAAACATGAGGCCAAACTAGCTGCTTATGAAGTAAAGAGCACTTTCTGTGTGTGTGTTAGAAGAACCAAGAGCCTTAATTAGACATGCAGAGTGTTGTGAACTGTGAATCACCATTATAAGAAAAAGACTGACCCAGCTGATGTGAGATTTTTATACTGATGCTGAACAGAGAGACAGCACTGGATACTAACTCCTTTTCAAAATAAAATGTTTTAGATATGAAGTCTCTGTTCCTGGTTGTGTGTTGCTTCTAAAGGGCTGAAGGGATTATTTATTATCATTATTTATTATCAGAGGTGGCAAAAGTACACACATTCTTTACTCAAGCACTGATTGAACTTCTTCTAAGTAACAGTGAAGAAGTACAGGATCTGAAATGAACTCAGTATAAAAGTAAAAGTCGCCCTCTGGACATTTGTGTCAAATGTTTCTGTGCAAAGCTAACTGAACCTCACCTTCTCAAAGTAGTCAAGTCTTCCTCTCTTGTCTGTTTTTGTCTTGTCTTGTCTTTTACATCATTTTCTTGTTGTGCGTTTTATGTCATTTTTGCCTTTTAACAGTTTTTCTTACATTTTTTTACGTCACTTTGCGTAGTATGTCTTGTTACATCTTGTACATCATTTTTGCCTTATGTTTTTATATAGTTTTTCGTTTTCTTACAGCTTGTTATGTCTTTTGCGTCTTTTTTGACTTATGTATGTTTACGTTTTCACCGCATGTTTTTTTTTTTATAGTTTTCGTCTTCATACAACTTATGTCTTTTATGTCATTTTTGTCTTGTTTCATCTTTTATGTTTCATCTTAACTCGTTACATTTTTCACAATGTTTTTTACCTTATGTCGTTTACGCCATTTTTGTCGTTAAGCCTTTTACGTCATTTTTGTCTCGTTAGACCTTTTACATTATTTTCACCTTGTTGGGTAGTTTTTGTCTTGTTGTACGTTTTACGTCATTTTTGTCTTATGTCTTTTGTGTCATTTTTATCTTGTTACATCTTTTACGTAGTTGTTGTCTCATGTTTCTTACGTAGTTTCCGTCTTCTCGCATCTTATGTCTTTTACGTCGGTTTCATGTTGTTATGTCAGTTGTCTGTGATATGCACCGATGGACACACCAAGGAATCTTTTTTTTCTGTGTTATTGTTCCATCCATTTAGTTTTAAATTGGTCTTGATGTTAGGACAGTGGCGCACAATCGTACAAAATAAAAAATAATCCATAATTCCCCTCAAATTCATTAAAGTTAAATTACAAACCAAAATATAAGGAGTAGAAAGTACAGATATTTGCATTAGAATGTAAAATTAAGAAGTTGTCAGAAAAATTAAGTACAGATACCTGAAAAATCTACTCAAGTACAGTAACCGAGTATTTGTACTTAGTTACTTATCATCTCTGGTAACACCTGACAAATACACAAGCACTATGCATGTATAATATTGACATTTTTTGCAAATATCCACTAGATGATAATCGCCATATTAATTTTTGCCAATACATTATTATGTGTCCTTTGAAAACCACCACATGACCAGCTTCCAGGAGTCACTCCACCTGTTCTATTGTACCTGATGCTTGCAAGCTGCAGATGTTCCGTGGTCATCTTATCAGTATTAGGCAAGTATTGTTTAATTATTACATGTCCTGTTATATTACCACTCATACACTCTTTCCATGCGTCTGCAGTCACCATGTATAAGCACAAACTGCTTTTTCATTTATGCTGACATGACATTTTTAAACGTCTTTGTTCTTGAAATGAGAAAATGCTGTGGTATTCATCCTCACATCATCTAATACCGGACTTGATTTTGGCATTGGTTCAGTATTTCTAAGCATTTATTGACTGTTACTAATAAGCTGGCCAAGGTATGTACACCATTTGAACCACAGTATCATAAACATGACATATTTTACTATATTTTATGGTGTGTCTGGAAAGCAGTTTGCTGCCAAGATCCTGTCTTGCTGTGTTATTGTTCTGCTGTACTTTTTGTCCAGGGCTCATGTCTCTGCAAGTTCTCAATGCTGTCAGCAAAAGACTAACTGCACATGAAATTTTATATACTGGGGTTATTGTTTTGGATGAATTTTCTAAGTATTTGTATATTTCTAAGTAATGAAAATCAGTGGAGGAATTGATTCAAGTGCTGCACCTCAGTACAAATTTGAGGTACTTGTACTTTACTTGAGTCTTTTCTTTTCATGGTACTTTCTACTTTTACTCTGTGACATTTTGATGGGAAATGTAGTTTTTGCTTATACATTTTTCTGACTAGCTTTAGTTACTTTACAATATAAGATTTTTAAACAAAAAACATGAGGAGGGTATAAAATACGATGTTAGGAACTGACCTACCTGGTTTGTAGAAGTGCACCTCATGTAAAATATTTCATGGTTTCAGCATCTAAAATATGAGCATGTGTTGCTTTTGCATGTAATTATCTAAAAACAAGCATTGTGAAGGGTAATTGTAAAGACATTTCTCACTATTTTCAGAATTTTTACAAACCAGTCAACATATTAATGGAGAAAATAGTCAGCAGATTAATAATCTAGTTGCGGTCTTAAACGAGTTCCACCTCAACCAACTACAATGGAAAAATCCTACTTTTAGTGATGATAAGAAAAGTGCTGGAATCTATGTAACATGTCTTGATGCATTGCCCCCTCTATGCTGGGGAAAGGACAAATTTATTTGCTCAATTAGGAAAGCTTGGGATTGAAAAGTTATTCCTTAAAACGTTGCTGGGTAAAAGTGTGTCCCAAAAAGAGAGAGCCAGGAAAATCATGGACTTTCTTAAAGTCACTGTCTATCAGAGCAAATTGATTTCAGAGGTTAAATGCTGTAGTGACGTCCTGGCATCGGTGGGGGGCAGCAATGCACCAAACGGTGCCTAGTCTGCCGGAAAAAGAAGAAGAAGAGAACAAGCTCAGAACACATGCTTTTATTTTGAAGACGTGAACCGGAAGTGATTCTGCTGTGACTGATTCTGAGTGTTTCAACATTAGCTCGAGGTTCAGCAATGCAGGTAATGTAATTTTTAATGCACATGTATTGTGAATTACAACACGAGAGTTTATGTTACTCCGCTTGTGTCTTCATTAAGACTGAACTTTTATATACGGTGCTTTTGGTTTGTAGGGCTAGCAGTAGCTAGCGTTAGCTTACTAGCTAAACGGCTAACTTGGGTTAGTTCACCTTTAGTTTGGGTAGCTAGCTTAACATAACAATAAAGTCAAGCTTAACATAAAGTTTGAGTATTTAACTTTTAATTTTACGAACTTGTGATTCCCACAGCCAGTCGTTAGGACTGCTGGTCTGAATTAGAAGTTTCTGTGTATCACACAAAGATTTGTTTGTTTTCTCTCAGCAACGAGAGGAGAAGCAGCTGGAGGCGTCTGTGGACTCTCTCATCTCTCGGGTGGCTCACGTCAAAAGCGCTCTGCACAGTTTCATTTATAAACTGGAAAATGAATATGAGCGATTAACATGGTAAGCAGGGTTGGGAGGGATACTTTAAAAATGTGTTCTGATGCAGTTATTAATTTCCTGTTAAAAATGTGGGCAGTAACGTAATCCAACTATCACAGTATTAAAGTAATGTAACTTCATTACTTTTCATTTACTTTATCTCAATATAAGCTATGCTGAAAATGTTTAGTGTAAAGTAGTCGGGGGTTTTTTAGGGCTGCAACTGTTTATTTTCATCTTCAATTAATTTGATTATTTTCTCAAGCGGTTAGTTGTCTGGTCCAGAAAAGGGTGAACATTTTTGATCAAAGCTCAAGATGACGTCCTTAAATGTCTTGTTTTGTCCTAAACTCAAACATTGAGTTTACTGTCAGAGAGGAGTAAAGAAACCAGAAAATATTCACATTTAAGAAGCTGATATCAGAAAATTTGGACATTTCTGTGAAAATGACTCACAATTATCAAAACAGATACAGATTAATTTAATAGTTGATTAATAGTAGATTACTCATTGCAGGTTTCGGTTTGTTAGTTTGTCCTGCTGTTCCTTCCTTTGTTGTGCACAATTTATTTATTGTTTGATTGATTTAAAGACAAAAAATGGTGAAATTTCCACCCAGTGAAGCATTTTTTGACCAGAGGCCATGATAATGAATTATCAGCTGTATGTGCACTGTGCATGGTAGTATATTGTTCTCTATTATAAAATTGTAATCCTACTAATAATCTCCTGATTGTCTTTTTTTTTTTTATCTCTAAGTGTAATGGCATACAGTTACATTCTGTTTGTGTCCAGATTATGTGTTACATGTAATCCATTACCCCCCAAGCCTGATGGTAGGTAAAGCATTTCTCTTAAGACAACTTTAAGGCAAAGTCCTGTCTCAATAGAAGTCTGTGTTAATTTCTAGTTATAGCACCATAGCCAACAATCATGACATCAAAGACTCCATGCGCCTCTTTTATTGGATGATTGACATGTGGGACATTTTGAGTGGACGTGAGGTTTATTTGTCTAAATTAGTCGAAATTGTTCCATTATTCCAGCCACATTGTCCACAGAGCCATTACAAACATTATATGGGCCAAGTTTAGAGCTACAACAATTAGTCACTTAATCATCTTTGACAACCAAAGGAAAGTTTATTGCCAGCAATGTTGGTGATTGATTAATCAATTCATTCATTATTCAAGAAAAAATGTCAAACATTTGTTGGTTCCAGCCTCTAAAATGTCAGGATGTGCTGCTTTTCTTTGTCATTTATGGCTGTAAATGAAAAGTTTTTGGGAAATTGTGATTGTGAGTATTTTTCACAATTATTTGACATTTTACAGACTAATTGACAGTAAAAAAATAAGAAAGGATAGTATTCTGACAGAAACTAGGATACTGTGGCATGTAAGCACCTTATCCAGGTTTCTGAAGCCTCTCATAGTGGCCAACATGGTGACAATGAGGACATTCCTGCAGGTAGACGATCAGAAACCTGGATTCTGTTATGATAATTTATACAGGGATATCAATAACCACATTTCTCATGTTCCATGTTAATGCCATATCCTGAATATAATCAAAAAATAGGAAAAGGCTCAAAACCAGGATACTCATGTACTCATAAACCTGCTCAGTCAAAGCAATGAGGTGAAAAAAACTTCACACGTGACACCAGATGCTCTGATGTTTTGTCATAAAAAATGAATGGGTGTGAGTTTTAAAGATGTTCTTTGTGGAGTGTGTTTCTCTCTTTTAGATGATGTGTGTTTGTGTCCTTCAGGCCCTCTGTTTTGGACAACTTCGCCCTTCTCTCCGGCCAGCTGAACACTATCAATAAACTGCTAAAAAACGAGAAGACGCCATCGTTTCGCAATCAGGTTATAATCCCACTGCTTCTGTCTCCAGACCGAGACGAGGACTTAGCAGTGAGTATCGAAGCCGCTGACTGACGTGTCTGCTTCTGAGCTGTGTGTTTTGTAGAGAAATCTCTCTGACTCATCCTTTTACCTCTTCTGCTTGACCCCCCTCACAGAAACTCACAGAGCAGCGTGTCCCAGTGTTCAGCCATGAGATCGTGCCAGACTACCTGAGGACGAAGCCTGATCCAGAGGTGGAGGAGCAGGAGAAACAGCTGAGTGCAGAGGCAGCACGGATTGGCCCAGAGGTGGCACAGGTCAGTCACTTATCACACTGACTGAGTGGGCTGATGTCTTACTCCCGTACAAAAGTAGGGTTGGGCAATATATCAATATTATACTGCTATCAACATATGACACTAGATGTTGTCTTGGAAATCATTATGTCATGGCATAATTTGTCTCTTACTGACTTTTTTTTTTTTTAAGGCTGCAATACTGTAAAGTGATCCAGTTATCGGAACTTAGCAGACTGTCTTAGCTTAGCTTGATATGTCAGTTCAGTGTTCAATGACCCAATATTATTGATAGAAAGTGAAAATATCAAACTATATCGTCATCTTTAAGATACACTTTTATTTTGAAAATCACGTCATGTCTGTTTCATAAATGCCTGGAAGAGTTCAGTCATAAAACTGTAAAATCGTAGGTTTTTTGTTGTTGTTGTTGTTTTGCTTTTATAGTTGACATAAATGTAACTGAATGTATGATATCATCTGATATGGATTGCAGACCCCCGAATCGAGTCGATTTTGTGATTTCAGCAAATATCGTACCATCCAAAGAATCGATATAAATATCATATTGTGATGAAACGTCATTTGCACCACTAATATTCACAATACTGTGATCATTTGTCAAAAATCTCATTGTGTTACTGTTTTGTGAAAGCACCAATAGTTTTGTCAAAATGATGTCGATATCGAGGTATTTGTGCAAAATTGTAGTGATATTTGATTTTGTCCATATCGTCCAGTCCTACTTTACTTGACTGTTGGGTAATTTGAACTACAGCAACACATCATTTTCTAAAAGATTGTCACTATTGAGAATATGCAGTGTGTTATTTTAGAGAAAATGTGTATATTGATATATATATATATATATATATATATATATATATATATATATATATATATATATATATATATAGTATTATTGTGGCATAGCCTGAAAATGTCAAGATATTACTTATAAGCCATATTGTCCAACACTATACAAAAGCAGTTATAGCTGCTGCACAGTGATGGGTCAGGGTCGGGCATTTTGAGAAGGAAGAGGAAGAACTGGAGGAGGAAGAGGAGACAAATGACAGATAGATGAGGGTTCGTCAGCAGAACTGCCCAGACCAATAAAACTTTTAAAATATCTTTGAAATCATATGTCTCCAATCTCCAAAGCATATTGTTAAAGTACGCATGAACACATCACTCCAGCATCACCCAAGATGTGAGTTCAAGAGCAGGTCACAACCCTGTTGAGCTACATGTCAGGTGGCTTCACATTGTGACTCCTGCAGTGGTCAAAGTTCAAACTACTGTCAAAAATTCAGTTTTCAAGAAAGAACTCTGAGAATCGGTGCATCTCATCTCGGAAACATATAGACACATATGGCTGTAATTTATTCTCAAAAAGACTGATTGTTCCATAAGTGTCAAACTGATGTTTAAAGATGCTCTGTTTTTTGACTGCAGGAGCTTACATGAGGATACAATTCAAACATCTTTTTTTAAATTTCTGTTTTTGACTTACAGTTCTGAAATTTACCACACTACGTCTACCGTGACATGATTTTGTCTTTATTTTTTTTCATGAACGTCAGAGATTTACTTTCTTCTACAAGAATTTGCAGTAGCTGTTTACACTACTGTTGACAGAAAAACATGTAAATGCATCAGGGCTCAAGTTTTGACAGATCAAAAATCTGTCTGGATCGTTCATGGAGAACAGTCTGGACATGCAGTGGAGCAAGTTCGGTGTTGATTGAGCAAAAAATGTGATGAACGTGAAGATGAATTTAATTTATTTTTTTGACAGTTTTTTTTAAGAGAAAAAAACAGAATGATGGACTTTAAAACTCCTGCCAGCTCAAAGCATGTGAAGGTTCCTGCTCCACTGGGGCTACATTTTGGTGTAAAGTTGTCACAAATATGGAGGATTTGTTATTTGAATTTTCAAAGCTTTAAAATTAAGACGATTGGTGTAGCGCCACCATCAGCACTGTTGGCCTACAAAACCAGTTGAGGAAGTCTGGCATAGGACTGGACCTGTGTGTAAAGTTTGTTTGTTTTTTTCATGCGTTTGGGAGTCAGACTTCCTTAGAGGAGGAAGAAGAAGAAGAAGGACAAAAACACAGATTAAAAACAAGAGGGACCAGCAGACTTGCCTCCCGGCCCCCTAATAAGCAATTTTGCTGTACAGAAGTGTCATACAGTCATTAGTCCTGCATTGCTTCCAGCTGTAGAGTATTTTGCGGTATTTAAATCTCTGTGGTTGTATTTTTATCAACAGAAACAGATCCAGACGTTGAATAAACTGTGTTCCAACCTGCTAGAGAAGCTCAACAATCCTCGTGATGACAGAGATGCAGAAAGTGCAGGTTTGTTTGCACTTTGACTCTCCAGGTCATTGATTTTAAATCGATTTACACGGTTAAATGTGTCGACTATAAAGACTTTTTCGTTTTTCCAGCAATACGACAGAACAAACCGTCTTTCAACCCCGCCGACACCAACGCGCTGGTTGGAGCTGTTGCATTTGGAAAGGGGCTTTCCAAATGTAGGCCCCCGGGTCCAGTGGCCCCTGGGCATCCGGGACAAGGCCCCATGATGAGCGGAGGTCCCACCTTACAGCAGGTCACCATTGGCGGTGGTTCAGGCCAGCAAGCAGGTATGGGAGGACCTGTGGCTCCACAGCAGCAAGGGCAGCCAGGTAGGAGACCTGGAGAGCTGGGTTAGTATTTCACCTGACTGCTGTGACTCTTGTGTTTTCTGCTCTGACATGAAGCCCTTGCTGCTCTTCATCTCCTGTGCATGTGCCTTATTGTGAGAATATTTGTTCTTAATTCATGTTTTAAGTTTTTTTGTATTTTAGGATGTGAATGAGTTTGAGGTGTAGAGGGGTTTTTATATGACATTTCTTTTCAATGCAACAGTTCTCACCACACAGATTTCATTTCAACAACCAAGGTTTAAAACTTGATATTAGTAAAATAAACTCCTGCGACCAAAGTCGAGCTGTATTCACCCAAACCCATGATGACACTTTACCATCCGGGGGGGACACAGTGTTGAAACCATAGCGATAAACCAAACAAATTTTGGTGTTAAAAAGAAAAACAAAAATTAAAAAGTAATTAGCTGCCATGTTCTTACCGTTTTTGCTATTTTTTCCCTCCAGATATAATAATAAATTTGGGGGAAAGTATATAATCAGTGAGAGGAACATGTTTGAAAAAAAAAAAGAAATATATTGCTGGTCAGCACTCTTTTACTTCCTTATTTTAAAATTCATTTGTAACTGTATTTATTTAATTTGAAGATACATTTACAACATGCATGAATGTAACCATAGTTGGAATCATGTGACCTCAAACACAAGTATAACACCACAACTTTTACTGAGCCCCCCCTCAGTTTCCCGGGGAGCCTCTCAAATGACCACCTGTGGGACTCACTACTTTAAAAATCTAAAAACGCTGAAATCATTTAATGGAAGTTAAATAATACATTCTGAAATAATTACACCGTATTTAAAAACCCTTCACACATCATTTAAACAACAGTTGGAGACTGACTGAGTAAAAGCCAAACAGGTTGGATCAGTCAGAGACCCTGACACAGTCACGACCCTCAGTGTGTTTATGTGACTTCCTCTGCTGTGATTTCATCGCACCAGCAGTGGTGGAAAGAGTACTGAAAGTCTGTGCACAAGTACAAGTACAGTTAAATTACCAAAATATTGCTCAATAACAAGTAAAAGTACTGGTGCTAGAAAAATATTTCAGTTAAAGTACAGTATTCTTCCAAAAAAAAACTACTCAGAGTATTAGTTACTTTTTAATGCTTTATCAAACGCAGCATTCATTCAAAGCTTTTTTCTTTTGGTCCAAATCTTAAATGACTACAAACTCCTGCTCTGTTCAGCTGCTCAGTGGTCACACTCACCTCTCCAGAGCTGCACATTTTGTTCATTTTCCTAAACTGATGAAAACACTAACAAATAATTCATCATTAATATTTTCTGAGATACAAAACACTTTTATTTATTTTTTCTCATTTTATTTTATTTTTTTTACATTTCTTTAAGTTTCCTTTTTCAAAAAATGACTCCACCAGACAAAACGATGTTAAATGAGGTGCAGTCACTGCAATTTCTGGACTATCAATTAAATATTGATATTGATCGGTTAAATTCTTAACAACGCTTAATCAGTTCCTAATTAATTATTAACATTCTTACTCCAGACCTGTGCTGCTGTTGTGTTCAGTTTTCCGTCCTCATGTCCTGGTTTTTCATCGTGTTTTTTTTTTTTT
>JAJHUR010089329.1:8858-26731 GCA_027495735.1 Lutjanus campechanus
TGTTGAAATATGTTAATGCAATTGCTTGTTTTGGGAAAATAAGGTTTTAGGACTTAATTATATGCTGAACAAGAGTGCAAATAGTATCTTTTCATATCATTTGCACTCTTGCTATGATGATTTATTAATTTAATTTTGCTGTGCGGAGCTCAGGGAGAGGAGCTGAATATCTTCTTCAGTGTTAACGGGAAGATTTCAATCTTAATTTCATTTT
Source organism: Lutjanus campechanus (assembly GCA_027495735.1). Classification (NCBI taxonomy): domain Eukaryota; kingdom Metazoa; phylum Chordata; class Actinopteri; order Lutjaniformes; family Lutjanidae; genus Lutjanus; species Lutjanus campechanus. Next base: position 9,073 of record JAJHUR010089329.1, read on the forward strand.
ATTTTGTTGTATTTGATTCTTCATCAGAGGTACTCTTGTTATTTACATAAGAAATTCTGATTTTCAATTCATTTATGCATTTCTAAAAATGATACTGGTGATTAAATGGGGCATATTTCTCCCTTGTGGTATTTTGAGGGAACAGTGTGATTATTTGTCTCAGAGGTAAACTGAAAAACATGTGAACAATGAAGATATTTTCTTCACTTGAACTGTGTTAATCTGACTGAGTGTTTTACATGTAAATGAACTTCACTACTGCAGAGAAGCGTGAAGGCAACACTGCAGTAACAGTGAATATCTGCTGAACTGATCAGTTGTCCTCATGTCCCCTGTCGTCTCTGAGGTCTCACTGTCTCAACGTTACGTACCTGCATGAATTCATCTAGTTCAACTTGTCCGTTCTTGTTCAGATCCACCTCATTAAGGATTTCATGGAGCGAATTCTCATCAATGTGGACATTGATGCTCTGCAGAGACGCAAAACAAGAGCAGGGATCAATAAACTTATAATGAAGACAAGAGGAGAGGAGAGGAGAGGAGAGGAAAGGAAAGGAAAGGAAAGGAAAGGAAAGGAAAGGAAAAAGGAAAAGGAAAAAGAAGACAACTCACTTCCAAAACTTGCTGCACGTCCACAGTGGTGATGAATCCTTTGCTCTCTTTGTCAAACTTGTGGAAACGCTTCTTGTACCTGTAACACACACGAGCAGTTATTTCCTCTGTCACTTCTTTACATTTGATTCTACAGCATTTAAAACAAAACTTAGACTTAAAGAGTAACTTTGATATTCTTCAGCTTCACCCCTATTTTGAGAGAGAACACACTTCACTCGTTGAAGAAACAATTTAAGGGTGAATTAAGGGTTTATTCAATCCAAAACAGGAGTGGGTGATTTTTGGAACAGATGAAAGATGAGTCAAGGTGGTTTTGGTGAGTTTTATTTTATTTATGTCGAGTTTGAATAAAGTGTGTTTCATGATGATAAAATTGCTGTTTCTGTGAGGGGAGTCTGGTGGTGTTAATGAGAACAATAAATGGGCTGTTTCTGGTTAAACAAAACTCTTTAAAAAAGGTCTGTTTCTGTAGGGACCCTTTCCATCATGTTGTCAGACACTTGGAGTAACAATCTGAACCTGTCAGTTTCAGTAGACGCACTTTAACTGTCCAGGATCACATTGGAGCGTGTTTCACAGCTGGCAGCTGCAGCGCTCTCACTCAATACTGGACCAGTTTCAAAAATTAGTCACTTAAGACACAAGAAAATTGTACAGAAGGTTGAAAAATACCAAAGTTACCCTTTATTAACCAGTTATGATATTCATGGTATTAATTTAAAGTATATGTCTGTTTAAATCTGCAGAACAAACAATTAATTACTCTTTTTTTTTTTAAATGTCACGATCACTAAAGATGATGAACAAAGACAAAGAACAGTCAGATTTGTTCTTGTTGTTTCTTTTGTGTCACTTCTATCTGAACAAAGGCAGTTTGTTTTGCTAACTTATGTTCTACAGTAATGACTAAACCCACGGGTGTAGCTTTGGTTTCAGTAGGAGGGGACACAGTGAATACAACAAAAATGCAAGTTACAAATGCTTGCTACACAACTTCCTGCTCCTTAATCCTTTTATTGTTAGTGCACGCTTATCAGATGACATTTTTCTGTATTAAGGTGGCAGGACATTCAGAGGACAATATTCAGACAAACATGGGATTTTAGGATTCAGAAAGTGGCGTTGACCTCGTTCTCCAGCTCAACTACTGTACAGACACTCAAAGTTCATCAGAAAACAGAGAAAGCTTGTCGATTACCATGTTTTTTTTGTTTTGTTTTTTTGTTGTTGTTGTTGTTGTTTTTTTTAAAGGAGGTGTAATAGTTACCTGACTACTTCCTGGTAGTCCAGATTGATATCGGACGTCTTGGTGATCTGCTCAGAACGAGACCTGTAGCCCATCTCATGGTACAAAAACTTCCTCGCTGCTTCCAGCTCCGCCTGGATCAAACATTAGAAACCACAAGAATCAAGACATCTGCGTTTTCTGATGCTGATCTTTATGTATTTAATTATAAACAAATAACAAAGAGCATTCCCACTGTAAACGTGTACAGCTAGAAAATATATACAGTCAAAACAGTGAATAAAAAAGAATTATTACGACAATAACAGTTTTAAATCTTAATTGTAGGCCACAATCTGTGTGATATTCACAGAAAAATAAAACTGACGTGATGACAGTTTTGCTGTTTGTCTCTCCAGAACCTTTTTCGATCCTGTTATTTGAAAAATCTTTGAATAATACATAAATAAATACCTTTCAGAAAGTCCCAACTGTGACATGTGTATCTAAGAATTAGCATTAGCATTAGCAGTTTTTGTTAAACAAGTAAAAAAGAAAGATAACAGGATTATTTTACAGGTGAGTAACAGAGACTGGAAGTATCTGATTGAATAAAGCTACAGTTTTATTACATGTACATGTATTAAACACGTCCCTCATACTGGCAGGTATCTTGTTTACACAGTGCTGCTGGGAGACTTCCCTGTTGCTGGTTAACAATAACGGCTTTAAATAGTTGAGAGTTCAGTTTTCATGCACACATATCACTTCTCTACACAAACTGAGTTCCTGCTCTGTAGGGACAAAGGGTGTGGACCTGTCCATTGTGTCCTGATGTAAAAAGAAAAACTTCAGAACTCCACCAGGGATGAAAGCATGATGTAAAACTGAGCAGGTTTTCTGGGGCAGGGAAAAAAAAACTTTACAAAATCCTCAGTATGTGATCAGAAAATGTGTCTTTATATCAACTTTTTTTTACCAACTCTCTTATTATAAAATAAAGTGTTGTAAAATCGTACCGTCCTGCGCTCCTGACTCCAGTCCAGCTCTTTGCCCATGATCTGCACGATGGTTGGGAGCGCTTCGTCGGCCGCCTGCACGTTCAAGAAGCCCAGGCGCGTTCGTCGAGCGATGACGTCGATGGCTGTGCAGGCGTACTCCTTAATCGCGTACAGAACCTGAGAAAGAAGACGTCAGGTGAGGCGGTGAGGCTACACCTGGAGCGTTTGAGACCGAGCTGTTTGCCTTAAAATCCTGCCGTACCTCTGCCTCGATGTAGGGAAACTCAGACACCAGTCTTTTCCCAACGATTGGCCACCTCTGCCCGGTGACCTGAGCCATCTTGGCCACGTCGAACGCCTTTGCTCCGTACGTCGCAGCCAGGTGTTGAGCGACCTGTGCACAGAGAGAAAGACACCAAACATTAAATACACAAGAAATCAATTTTAATCAATTCATGATCACCTTGATTGAATGACGTATTTATCTGAAAAAGGAACTCTAGTATCTAAAGTTTATTTATGCACACAGTCCAGTTTAAAAATCACAGGTTAAACACAGCAGATCGTAGCTGCTGCTGCTGCTGGTCACATGATCGATTTCACCTCCTCGGAGTTAAACGTTTAAACGTTAACGCCGCTTTGTCGATGAGGTGCCACATGTTTACAGAACACAGGATGGCTGTTTGCTATTCAGATCGCCGGCTCGCCGATCATGTGAAAGGGCAAACGCTGTCCAAATATCAACAGTGACCTTTTAGGAATATTCCAGAACGGAGCAAGAGCCGCTGCAGAACGCCTCTAATGAGGAGTAAGTATACCGCAGACATTCGCTGCACGAGGACTTTTTCTTCATGGAACAATGTTCTATTGGATTTAATGAAAACGCGCGGCCTAATTATTGGAAAGATGGTGTGTAGCTGATGTAAATCAATGTGCCCTTACTTCATGCCATTGATAAATCGTACAGTGCGTTTCAACGTGTGTCCAGTCTTTTGTGTAGCAGAAATGTCAGCATTGTTACAGCAGCAGCTTTAATGTCAGCTCCACTGAAGAAGACAGCGAGTGTGTGTGTGTGTGTGTGCATGTGTGTGCGTGTGTGTGTGTGTGAGAGAGCGTCGTCTTACAGCTTTGTTTGTAGACGAGTGTGTGTCTGGTCCTGCGTACAGTCGGTAGTTAAAGGTCTGTTTCTTTCTACACCTCGACATGCTGGAAATGTTTCAGTGAGTCAGAGAAATAGTTCAACATTTCAAGAACGTTTCTCTTCTGTTCAAAGTTAAAAAGCCCCTTTAAAGCTTCTGCAGTGAATCTTTGACCTGGTTAATGAAAAATATGTAAAAAAAAAAAAAAAAGATGCTAATGAGCTGATTGATTGATTATCAGCAGGAAGTCAGGAGTCAAACTGGATGAAAAAAGATGTGAAATGCAACGTTGTGTTTATTAAAACAACAGGCTTCTCCTTGTCTAAGATAAAGTATTTTTTTGGTTTTTCTTGCACAAAATGTTTCTTTTCTGATTGTGACAACTAATGAAGTTGAGAAAAAATAAAAAGTTGCTGGGGAGGATACACATTGCTACGCCTAACACTAATAATACAGTTTTTACACCAAAATTAGCACATAAATGCAGGTTTTTTAAAATGCGGGTTAATGTGCTAAAACAGGTGATTAACTTTTATTTTATTGACAGTAAACCTGCTTTGCCTTTCTGTTTTTTCTGACGTGTGCTGCAAAGCCGAGACTAATTCATGTCTGTGGAAGAAAGATTTTTAAAAGTCTGGGTTCAACTTTCAGGCTTTTTGTAGCTTCTAACTGAGTCTCTGTGATTTAAAGTTTAGTTTCTCTACCGCGTCGATGTTTGTACCATCAGGACTTATTTCATTGTTTATGTTCGCTTTCAGCTGATAGAAGTCGTGTTAAGTTTCTGCCAAAGAACACTGACATTTCCTGATTTTGTGGCTTCATAATAAAAGCTTTTAAATAACAAAATAACAAGGGGCTTTTATTGTGAAGAATTTATAGGAGGTAAAATACTATATCCACAGTTCAGCTGTTTGACTCAATACGAGCGCTTCATAGAACTTTCGGGCCTGAAAAGTTGAACCCGACAAGGCTTCAAAGTTTCAAGTTCAAACATACTTATGTTTAGGGATGGGTACCGAATTCGGTACTTTTTAAGGTACCGACCGAATTCCGTTCTACCGAGTACCGATTCACGTGAAATCAAACGGTACCATGTTTCGGTACCTAAACGCATCCTTGTGACTGTGAGGAGTGGAAGAGTAGGCGATTTTCCATGCCGGACTTGAACACAACTGTTACCGGCCTGAGCATTCCCCTTTAAGGAGGTGGTGGGTAATGTAGTCCGCACGTAGCCGTGTTGTAGTGTGCACGCCCGCAGGGGTGTGTCTCCCTCTACGGTGAAGTGTGTGAGAAGTAACGCCAGCTCTAGCTACTGTAAGTTGTATAGTCAGTGTGATGAAGCTCAACTTTACAGCCATAAAAGTACTGTGTTGTAACGTCAGAAGGAAGGAAAGAGCTGAATAAAGCCCCGGTCCGGTCCATGTGTGTTCAACTATCCGCCTCTCCTCTGTGTGTGTGTGTGCGAACAGCCCGGACTGCTAGTTACCAGCGCAGAACGAGCCAAGCTAAGGTGCAACGAGACTTAGCTTTATAATCAGCTGCTCCATACCACGGTTAGGAGCTACAAAGCTGAGGAGGTAACACCAAATTACTAAATTTTTTTTTACTTTATTACCACACAAGCACACACAAAAGTACCGAAAATTGGTACCGTTGAGTACCGATACCGATTCGCAGGTACCGGGTATCGGTACCGTATCGGTTCAAATGTGAACGGTACCCATCCCTACTTATGTTGGTTTAATAAGTGACAACTACTGTGTTTTCAACTCATCTTTTCCAACAAGGTTCAATCAGATGTTAGTTAACCTGAAAAAACTGAGGTACAAATCGTCTTTTACCTCGTTTTCAAGTCCGTAGTCCTGCACCAGGCGGATGTAGAGAGTCGGCGTCCAGCCCTTCCCTCCCTCCAGCATCAGACCGACAGTCTTGCAGGGCCCTGCCGGCAGGCCGTGAGCTTGGATGGCTGCGTCCAGAGTCTCCTCAGCCATGGACCTGTAGGTGGTCCACTTCCCACCTGAACACACAGAGTTTACACCTTAACACAGTCAGCTCACACGGGTTTTAAACTCACATAATCCTGGAGGCTGACTGACCGGCGATGGTGACCAGTCCGCTGTCGCTGATGCTGACGATGTGGTTTCTGCAGATGGACTGAGTGTCTTTGGAGCTGGGGTCGGTCACCAGTGGACGGATGCCGCTCCACGCTGCCAACACGTCACCTCGGCGCACTGCGGACAACACAAACACAAGATTATAGAATGAAGATTCACACAAAAGGTTATATTATTATTATTATTATTATTATTATTAAGATAAGGCAGAACCTCTTTTGCCTTTTGTGCTGTTATTGTTTATGTGAAAGTCTGTGTTGATATTCTTTGGCAACACTGTCGTCCATGCAGTCATGCCCATAAAGCAACTGAACTGAAGTGACGTTCATGAAGGAAAAGAGTCATAATAAAGAATAATTGGAATTGCTCCTTCAATTTTCTCTGCAAATTGTGATGGTTGAAGATGATGCGTCATACAGATGTAGCTGCCTCCCTCAGTCAGTGGTAGAACTTTGTCACATTGCTGGTTATTTTGTTAAACTTTTAGTATTTTGTTACCTTTTAAAAATACATTTTTAGCATTTCGTTACATTTTGTTACCATTTTAGTCTTTTGTTACATTTCTCGTACTTTGTTACATTCATGGTATTTTGTTTTCATGTGTGTGTTGTTCTATTGTCTTTTTTGCTTCTTTTTAGTATTTTGTCATATTTTTGCTATTTTGTTCTCTTGTAGTGTGAAAATCCTGTAAATGTGGCAGAATCAACAATAAAGCTGAGTTTGTCTTTGAAAAGTATTTTCTGCTTTTGTTTTTGAGAAATTTTCCTGAATAATTTGTTGTTGTTGTAAAGCTCACTAAACATTGTATGTGATTGATTTCACTCTGGTTTGTTTGCTTTTAGACTCACAGTTCCCCAAAATATCCTAAGGTGCAAGAAATGTTTTGTTTGAGGATTATTTTGGGGGAAATGAGCACAAATCAGTCAAAAGGATTTCAAATAAAGTTTTCTTTCTTTCAGAAGTTCCAGTTTTCACTTGATGGACACTTCCGACAAACCACACTGTTTGATTGACAGTTTGATAATCAACGAAATCAGTTTAAACTAATTGAAAAATTTAAATGAATATGATAAGAAACTTCATAGATGACCACATGGACAAGAGAAGACCTTCTACATACCTTCTACATCAGCGCTGAGGTAGTTGCGGACCTCCCTCAGGATGAAGTTGATGTCGTCCTCCCCCGGGATTGGGTGGGCTGTCACGTTGGTGGGCGTGTCGGTCGTGCCGGCGATGGTCATCTTCTCCCAGGGCAGGAAGAAGATAACGCGTCCGTCGCTCGTCGCCGGATCGAGCAGACCCATGTTGTCAGGGCTGTGGATCAGAACACACAGGAAGAGGGGTGGTGATTATCACAAATTAGAGTAGAAGAAGAAGAAGCATGAGTAATATCCTCGTTATTATGTCTAATTTGTTACTATCTTTACTGGCTCAGGTAATAAGTGTGAGGAAGAGTAGGAGGAGGAGAAAAGAAGTGAGGAAGACGACAAATTGAGGAGTTAGAGAGGAAGAGCAGAGAAGAAAAAGGACACAAATGGAAAAACACAGATATGGGGGAGGAAGAGGAGGCGGTGGAGGGGGCAGATAGCGGCAGGAGGAGGAAGACGAGAGAAAGGGAGGAGGAAGAGAATTAGGTGGTTGGCATTTCTGCCGCTGTTCAAAGGGCTCGCGCTCCCTCGGGTTTCACTCAATAAGCTTTCGCTGAACTTTAAAACCCACCCCCACTTCAACAAAACCACTCTATTGCTCCGCTGTATCTTAACCACAGAAGAAGATTGTACTATGCATGTAGGTATAGGTCAGATTATAGTTTAGCCAGCTTAGTATTTACACAGAGGAATGAGAAAACACTCTTTATACAGTCAGAACAGCAGAAACCTGATGAGAACGAAGAAAGACATCAAACATCTCCGTGTTTCCAAACCTTAAATAAAGGTGAACGTCCATTTTTACAAAGTGTGATGATTCAAGATGCTGGAATGTTTTTCTCTGTCAGTGGTAGCGGGTCTGAGAGGTCTGCGGTGTCGGCCTCCAGTCTCATGATTTTGAATCCCACCACTGTTTTTATATGTTTTTTGTTTTATGTTTTTTAAAAATATTTTTTACATTATGTCTGCACAAGCCATCAATCTGCATTATAATTATTCATTATATTGTAGTTCATATTGTCATTATAGTTCCCGTTCTCTATCTGTGCCTTGTTAACTTTACAGGTTTTGACTCCCTTACATTTTAAGTATTTGTTACATTATTTTATAACCTTTTTACAATTTTGTTACATTATTTTGTTATATTTTTAGTATTTTATTACTACTTTTGTAGTATTTTGTTAAATTATTTTGTTTGCAACTGGACTTGATAGAGTTCTTGAAGATGTTTCGCCTCTCATCCAAGAAGCTTCTTCAGTTCTGAAGTTCATCAGAACTCCGAAACAAAACGAAATATTTTGTTACATGTTTAGCATTTTGTTGCTTTCTTTTTAGTATTTTGTTCCATCTTTAGCCTTTGTGTATGCATGTGTCCCGTGTATCACCTGTAGTAACCGGGCATGACGATGTGAACTCCAGCACTGGGCTGGCAGATGTTTTGTGTCTCCTGGTTGTCCATCTTCCTCAGCGAGTCTGTAAACGGGCCGGTGGCGTTGATCACACATTTGGCCTTCACATCAAATTCCTGTCCTGTGAGCGGGGAATTATGATTTAAAAAAACAGCCAGAGAATTTATTGTCGAGTTTCACTAATCACTGGTTCTACAGGGGATTCGCTATACTAGACAAACTCACCTGTGATGACGTCCCTGCAGCGGGCGCCGCACACCTTCTCCTTGCCGGTCTGTGGGTCTTTTGTCTTCAGCAGGTGGACCACCTCGGTGTAGTTGGCCATGGTGGCGCCGTAGCGGGCAGCAGTGAGGCCGATGGCCAGGTTCATACGGGCGTCGTTGTGCTGCCCTGAGGGAGGAAGAGAAGAAGAAGAGATTTTAGACATTCAGCTGGATCTCTTACACAGACTGATTTACATGTGTACATGGTAAGAGATTATGTCCAACCAGGAGTTTATTATCAGGAAATAACAGATGACGGCGATGCCAGAATTATCCTAAAGCCAGAACTTGTTTTGCTGGTAACACCTGAGAGCTTGACAAATACCTATAACACTCATTACCATCCCATGCAATGGAAACTACTCACTCACTACTCCAGTAAATAGGACGACCCTTAAATAATATATAATAAAAATGTTACATATATATATAAAATATAAAATTGACTTATTTAAAAAACAGAAAAAGAACAATAACAGGCCTAGCCAGGGACTTGAATATGAGAGGCCTATAAAATAGTTTGTGGAAAAGAAATAGTTTGTGCAAATAAAATAAAATAGTAAATAAAATAATTTTTAAATCAGTAAAATCATTTTTAAATGAATATTTTCTGTGCATCACCCTGCTGGGGTTTATTTCGGAATAATGACCTGCTCATTGTACATTATACCTCACATACTGAATCACAAACTCTGCATCGTGATACATATTGTATCGCCACATTCTTGTAAATACACAGCGCTACAGTTCAGCGTGCCAAGTTGCAACCAAAACTAGACAGGTTATACTACACACCTGTGCATAAAACGTGTAATTATTATTAAAGGTTGGGTTTTGAATGAAGTAGAGAAAAAAGTATCAAATGAAGTCCTCTGCAGTGGAAGGACGAGTACTGAGAATCTGTACTCAAGTACAAGTCCTGTTACATTCCTAAAATATTACTCAATATTTACGTAAACATACAAAGTATCCCCCTCAAAAACTACTCAAACGAAGTATTAGTTAATGGATGATCTGTGGCACCATTCAATCAAAGAGGTTCCTGTTTCTCCAAATCTTCAATCTAAATTTCTCTGCTGCAGTTTTTTGTTTTTTTTGTTCTGGTTTTTCGACTGTCTGTCATGGTTTCCATTGGTTCTCATTTGTGTTTGCAATCCGACAACCTTACTGGCTACAAAAATGCAGATGAAAGGTTTGGATATTAATTCGAGTTATTATCAGTACTCAATTGCTATTTTAAAACTAACAAAACCCCAAAACACAAGTTAATTACAGTAATTTGAGTAGCTGTAATTGACATGCTCGGTTTTATCTTTGGCCTTCTGTGCGTGAGAAGTGTTGCTGGCAGCAGTGATGGAGTAAAAAGAGACATCAGCAGCATTAACATACTGTAGATTAATTTCCCAGAGCATTCAGGCAATTTAGACAAACACACCACCCTGTCAATCCAAAAGTGGAGGGTTCAGGCCGACACGTTGGCTGTGTCCTGCGTTTGTGAGGCCGTTGTTGGTGGCAGCAGGAGCAGCCGTAACCAAGACAGCGGGAGAAAAAGCTGCCGCTGCTGCTCAGCCGCTCCGACCGTCGTCGACGCTCCTCTGCGCTCCACACCGCCGGGAGAGAAGGTCAGATTTCGAAATGTCACCGGCGTGATTGTTCCAGACGGCATAATTGGAGAAAAGACGCCCCACCCCTCCACCATCCTGGCCCTGCACCCCCACCCCTCAGCAGATGACGGCGGGTGGGTGGGGGTGGAAATCAAACATATGCTGCTTTGCACCACGGAAATGCTTCTTCCCTTCTTCCAGCCTGCAGTAAATCCAGTTATATCTCAACATTTAAAGAGTAAAAAGGCTGTTTAGAGTTGAAATCATGGATTAAAAACTAAAATTGATAAAGTTATATCCTTTAAAAAGCAGCTTAGACATTATTTTTTGCTCCTAATTACAGAAACAATATGCAGATTTTGATTAATAACTAAAATTGTGTGAATTAATATATTAAAAAGTCTCTTTAAGCAGCATCAGAGATAAAAAAACAAACAAACAGCAGCCTGTTGTTATCAGACGTGACGAGCTGATAACCAGTGAAGCCTACAGTAACAGACACATCACCCGCGGACACAAATTTGTTATTTTCGGCGGCGGGGAGGAGAGGACGCCCCGCGGCACATGAAGCTCCTCACACTCAGCTGGACATTCAGCATATGTTTGGTTCTCCTCCGTACTCATCCAGGGACCGAGCAACCTTTGCTGCCGCGGGGAACAGAGGGCATCCTACCAGCCTGTCAACACGTTTTTTTCAGGGACCAGTGGAGATGTGACGGCCACGGGGCGAGTTTTACATCTGAGGCCTCGTCTGTTTGGAATAATCATGCACATTTCTGCACAATTTCTACATTACTACAGTTTGTTCCGTTTGTACTGATGTTGAAGTTGTCTGTCAAACTGTTCGAGAGAGGAGTTTTACCACAAAAGAGCTACAAGACTTCAGGTGTTTAGGACAGGAAATGTAAAACACTGAAATAAAATTCAATTATGTTCATGATCAATTAATCTGTTTAAAGCTGTTTAAATCATGGCAGATACTTGACACAAAGGTCTGTTATCAGTTCAAGAGATGTACTCAAAAGGTTAATACTAACATTCATAAATCAATTAACTGAACTAATTCATTATCACTGGAAAAGGACAAGAAGAAAAACAGTGGAAAAGGGCAACAGGGCTGACTCAGCTGCCTTGTTCATGTTTACAGAAAATAAAGAGATGAGTAATGAATCAACAAACGAAGCGTGCCTTTTAGATCACTGTCCACACATGCCGGCGTCTGTGTGAAAATAACCAATTAAAAAGCGAAGCAAAGAAGCCTCTGCGGGGCAAGAAAACCAAGCTTTGACTCACCGTCGTAGTAGACGATGGCTCCCACCAGCTTGTCTTTCCTCAGCATGGGGAAAAGCTCCAAGGCCTTGGACTTACTGAGGACGTAGCTGCTCTTCAGGCAGTGGATCCCGGCCACCAGGTCGTACATCTTGATCCCTGCCCAGTAGTAAGGCAACTGCCACCATCTTGGAAATAAACACAGGGATTAAAGTCAGAGGTGGTAAAAGAACACACAGATTTTTACTCAAGCAGAAGTACAAATATTTGTGTAAAAATACTCTGGTAAAAGTAGACGAAAGCATAAAACTAAGAAGTCGCCATCTGAAGGACATTTATACCAGCTGTTTCTGTGCAAAGCTGACTGAAACTCACTTTTTCTCCACGACTGAGTCTCCCTTCCTGTCTGTTTTGCGTAGACTTTTCTGTCTGTGTATTTATATGTTTTGTTATGACACTTTTGGTTTGCTACATCATTTTCATCTTTTACCATCTTGTTATGAATTATACACTGTTTCCTTCTTGTGACGTCTTTTACGTTGTTTTCATCTTGTTTTGTATTTTTCGTTATTTTTATCTTGTTACATCTTTTACGCAGTTTTCGGCCTGTTGCGTCTTTTGCTTCTTGATCTTGTAAAGTTTTGTGACTACACTTTTATAATGAAGTTTTTTGGGGCATTAAAGACCACAACAAACATTCAGAAGTTGGTGTTAATGTTCCATGCAGGTAAATAACTTCAGTTTCCCTCAGTTAAAACATTAAAAGCATCATGCAAACAAACTGCACCAATTATTATCCACCCGCCTGTTTGTGCTATTTTTCCTACATCTTGTACACATTTTGTATTGTATTAATCTGACACGTACTTGTAAACAGGAAGCATGATGGGTAGCGGTGCGGACAGATGAGGTGCGATTTCCAGGAGGTTGGCTCGCTCGTGAAGTGCCTCTTTGACCATCATGTACTGTTCCAGCAGAGAGAAGAAGATGGTGAGGACAAAGAGGAGCAGCGGACGGAAATAATGAACAAAAAAAGGAGGCGGAAGAAGAACCTGTTCGTAGTCTAACTGCATGATGGCCTTCTGGAGGTAGCGGACTCCGCCGTGGATCAGCTTCGTACTCCGACTGCTCGTCCCTGAAGAGAAGTCGCTTCTCTCCACGAGGGCAGTCTTGAGGTCTGGAGGAAAAAATCACAAAGGCAAAGTAAATATACCAGAACTGTTCGGGATATATGTTTTTATACTCTTTGATTCGGTTTTGGACTCTTCAAAAAACCTCCACACCACAGAATTAAACTGTCATATTTTCAGAAATATTCATTATGGACCTATACCAATATTTTATTTTAAAGCCAATATCATCCTAAATTAATGTGCCCAAAAAATCTGCAGAACAATAGCAGTACGATCCGCCAATAAACAGCCTCCCTCCTGCAAAAAACCCAACAGAATTTTCAAATGGATTATTTAGTTGAAGAAGGACGAAAATTTTTCAAACCTATTCCAACTTTTTTTTTTACAAGACAGCCAATGAATTATCATGACATGATTTTGCTGAAAAGTTGAAAGAAGACCTGTTTAAAGTTCATCTGTTCATATTACTACTGTATATATGTATGATGCCAGTGTGGAAAAAGTACATTAAAGGCTGCAGAAATATGTACCAACAACTTCTACATGACCACAGTTCTGACATACTGCATGTTCCTTCAGGGTATTTACAGTTATAACAGTTGACATACAGGAGGATTAGCAGCCTGCGAGGCGCTTCTCTCCTTCAATCGTGACTCAATAAAGCTCTATAACACTTGTTCTGTGTTGTGTCTGAGAGAGATCTTACTGCGTGTGACAGCATCTAAGGCACATCCTACACCTGTGGCTCCTCCTCCGACCACCAGAACATCAAACTCCTCGGTGTTCTGCAGCGCCGCGAGCTGCGTCTGCCGAGAGGGAAGCTCGTCCGCGAAGGGAACCTTCAGCTCTGCTTCTGCCGCCACGTGGGCTAACCGGGCCTGGACGTGACACAAACACAGTGACTTAACTTAAAAATTCATCTACACACTCCAAATTATAGATTCTATGTTAGTTTCTATTTAAACTCTATGTTAAATGAATAAAAGGCAAAACAAATGTTAAATAATGAGCAACACTTTCTTTTGAGGTGAGTTCTGAGACATCATAAACACACTGCGAGCACATTCCCAGTGTAATGTGCTTATGCATTATTCTTGCATTATAATCACCTCATAAAATTACATGTGATATAATGCATAATGACTCGCAATCATTTTAATACATTATGGATTTGGCGTGAATGTGTAATGAGATTACTGTAAGACATACAGCTTTATGTACAGAAGCCCAAAAGTGCATCAATTATTTTATTATTAAAAAAACCTATTCAAAGCTGATATCAAAACTTGAAAAAACTTTTTAAGTATCATGCTACTATTCATTATTTTACATTAATGAACGGAAACAAAGAGTTTGGATAATAATCCTCTAGATTTCTTTTTCAGCCTTTATTGAGATTTGAAATACAGATTATTTTTTGTTTTGTTTTTTAACTGCAACCAAAAGTACTAGGTTTTACAGTGTAAAAATATTTGTCATTACTTTCAGTTGGGCAAACAATGTAATGTAGAAACTTTCAGACGTATTTTTAACATCAAAAGTGACATATTTAGTGACTGATATGCTAATTTATCAATCTAGCTCTGGAAACACACATACTTTACTTGAGTATGTCCATTTTTTATGCTACTTCCTGCTTCTACTTCACTCCAGTATAGAGACAATTAGTACTTTGTGATCAGTTTATACACTGGGTTACACCAAGTGCTGTTAGGGCCGAGCAAGTATAAAAAAGTGGTGGAAACTTTTAATTTTCCCCCGCTCTGTATGTCTTAACTAAATGTTAAATTGTTTGCTAGCTAGCTAAAAAGTTAAATGTTATATTCTCTGCTGAGCCATTATGAGTAGGCTCCACCACCTAGGAGTAGTGCCACCACCTTCTAATCTTCACACGAGGCAACATGGCAACCAAATCAGAATGCCTTTCTGACAAATTCAAGATAAGCTTTTTGAAGCTATTCTTGGCAGTAAAAATAAGATTATGATGTGCTTATGATGTCTCATTTTCACCCCTAGTTTCTAAGTGTGTTGCTTTAAAAAAATGAAAATATATTCTTGATGTCATTAGTGGCAAAGCAAAGTTTGCTGAGGGTTACTATCTGCTGCAACATGCTGCTCAGCGTCACCAAAACCCACAAAAAAATAAAATAAAATCACATTCCAGCCTCTGAACATCACTTATATCCACCGTTTGATTAGCAAAATAATTAATTGAAAGAAATAATCACAACTACAATAAAAAAAAAAAGCACAGCTCCCCCTCTGATGTGAGGATGTGGGATTTCACCTCTAATGAAATATTTATTCATTTTTCTATTTAGCAGGTTCAAGCTAAATGATTGCATCAAGCTGCTCTGAAGCAAACGTGGCATTTGACTTGCAAATACAAGCAGGCGTTTGTAATTTAGGTCTGCAGCCGCAAACAAGACGATGATATAATCATTGTCTATTTTTGATGATGCATACAGACAAACACCGCCACGGAATTAAGAGCCACCGTGCCCCCCGTAATCAAGTTAAGACAGTGAAGGCCCATGCTAATAGCCAATCGGCCGCTGTCTTGAAAACTTCTCCAAGCCATATGCCCTTGCTAAAGGAGACAAGACGGACATTCATCTCATCAGCATTGCAATTACTGGGATTAGAAGGCATGCGTGATTACAAACTATTGTGAAAATAATTATATTTCATCAGGGTCGACTTCTTGCTTACCAATCCATGCTTGGTTGAGAGGACGACGGTGGGCAAGAGAAGACATTATCGCGCCGGGACACAAAACAAAGTTCACGTTAGGTTGTACAGTCAAATAAAGTCTGGTATGTAGATGAGAGGGGTGCCTAAAATAGGCCTACGTCAGGTCAGAGGTCAGGGGAAAACACAGCTGCTTGTCCAGCTCAAAGGAGGCCGAGCTGCGTGGCCGAGCCACTGAGACAGAAACTGGTGTCTCTCAAGGCCAGCAGTGTTCCCAGTCTCACCAGTCATGAGGTGACACCTCAAATACCAATATAACTTGGCCTATTGTTCTCTGAGGATGTTCATTTTCTTCATTCCTCAAATTTGTTGTGTTGTCAATGTCCATCTACTTTGTCAAGCAGCTAAACATCATTTGCAGTCCACTTCAACAGGCTGGTTAAAGGGATAGTTTGGATTATTTGAAGAAGGGTTATATGAGGCACTTGTCCACAGTCAGTGTGTTATGAACAGGGGATAGGGCTCTGCATTTTAGTCACTCAAAAAATCAAAATCAGCTTAAATGTACACTATATTTAGAATATTTTCACTGCTTTACATTGCCAGAAACTACTGTTATATAAGCTAAATGTCACTCTTTCCAAACCAACCAAACTCCATTGGCAAAATCAGTCATTTAACCTCGAAGAACACGGGAGTTGCTGGTCTACCACTGCCTTGATCTGTTAGTTTGTTTGTGTTATTGCGTGACTTTGGATAATCTGAAGTAACCCTTGAAAACTCAGAAGTCGCACAATAACACAAACAAACTGACTGAATAAAGCAGTGGAAGACAAGCAACTCCTGTGTTCTGTGATGTAAAATGACTGATTTTGCCAATGGAGTTTGGTTGCTTTTGGTAAAAAAAAGAAATGTTCTAAATATGGTGTATACGTAAACGGGGCTTGTGAGCCACCATCTACTGTAGATAATGAACTGACTATGGAAAAGTACCTCAAAGAACCCAACTTCAAAAGATCCAAACTATCCCTTTAAGAATGAGCCAGTCTGGCCAGTTTGGGGATTTAACTGTCCATAAAAACAAATCTTACATTACATCAAACAAATAATACATTAAAAATCTTAATTTACTGTATGTGTTACAAAATAAGCACAATAATCAGATTAAATACATGTTTCTTGATATAGGATGTGGCATGTTTTATGTTCACAACACAAGATTTTTTTCTATAATCATGAACTTCTTCAAAAGAAATCAATTAAGATAGGGACTAGGTGATGTACAGTATAGCACTGTTGCCAGGGCAACCATCATAAGGAGAAACTAGGAGATCCAGAAACTGGACCTTGAGGTCTGAACCTGCCCTAAATCTCAGCAAGAAAGCAAATAAACTTATTTCCCACAATGTAGAACTTTTGCCTTTAAAAGATTCCCAGTTTCTTCCCATTACACATCTTCTTGTCTCAAAAACAGTGACAAACACTTGACTTTATTACTTTATTTTGAAGGGACAAATGGCTATACAGCCATGCCACCTAGAACTCTTTGAACAAGTTGTCCTCAATTCCTCAATTATCATTAATGACCAACATCTATTTCATTAAAAGCAGTAAGGGTCATTACATCACTGGTGTCAGACTTCAGCACCAGTTCTACTGAAGCTTATGGGAGATGCATGGAGGAGCACACTGAAACCTAACATACAGGCTTTCTGCAGGTTTCAACAAGTTACATTTAAGACCTTTAAAGACCTTTGTGAATGCAAAGATCTAGTTCATGTTCATACTTGCAAAAAAAAGTACGAAGGATATAAATCAGAGTCCCAGAAATACAACGTTCAACTGAACATGATAACAGAGAACTCAGTGTATATAAGAGTAATAGACGTAGTACTACAATGTTTTTTCACCACAATACATTTAAAAGCAAGACTGAAGTTAATGCAATTCTATAAAATTAACATTAAAGGAGAAATCTGCAATATATTTACTGTAATAAATCATAAAATGACCAGGATTTGTCATCAGAGATTAAGGAAACATGTTAA
>JAJHUR010089331.1:9257-22333 GCA_027495735.1 Lutjanus campechanus
GTGGTTAAAAGTGCCCAAGACTCATACAATATCATCACATCCATCACTGTAACTGCTTTGTGTTGTTGTCTGATTGTGTACTGTTTGTCCATTATGTACTATGTCACTGTTGTTCTTACACTTTCTCACCAAAAACACTTTCTCACTTAATCATGATGCTCCACCAGTTAGGTAAAAAGCACTGGAGGCGCATGACACAGATAAAATTCAGACAGCACAAATCCACTAATAGCTACTCAGTACTTTGCAGTGACCTCATGTTGTTCTGTAACCAGTTACATCAAAATAAACACCAAAGGTCAATCTGGTCACATCATAAGCAACCAGCAAAAAATCAAATGTGCTGAGGTAAAGCTCAAACTGCCTATACTGTATAAGCGAATACAAGGAACTTTCATATTGTATAAAATTTGGAGGCCCCTGTGGACAAAGGCAGTAGTGTTTCCACCGCCTTAACCACAAAATATAAAGTGAAAAATAAACGTATCTCCTCCTGCTTGTCTTTCATCAGCTAACACACCTCTCCCTGTAACTTTGCCTGGGAAAATGCTAATTCAGGCTCTTCAGGTCTGCATGCTGTAAATCATTTCATCTGATTTCATGGAGAATCTGACCTGGTGGCAGGCACTTAAGTTTGCTTTCTTGCTATATTCCTCTATATTATAAAAGCATCAGTATTAGAATGAGGCTGTTTCATAACCAGTTAAACACTCCTTAATATGTTTAAATGCTTATATTTAAGTTGAGAGCGTCCCAGAATGTACCTGTGAGCTCTACAAACCTCTTCTTATGCATTAATCTGCCTGAGTCACACTTGTACTGCCAAAGATAAGTCTGACATCTGAGTATCCCTGCATGCAGTTTTGGTATTAAATCTCAGCTACACAAACGCCTCTCCACTTTGAATCACCGCCCAGGCGGACATGTATCTCCTGCAAAGCAAAAGGCAGCGATGCACACAGTGTAACTGACAGCAGTGGACTGGGTCATCAAGTAAGCTCAGCGAGGAAACCAAAAGGTGAACTTCTCAGGGCCATTCTCCCAGTCAATCACCACACGGAGGGCAATACTGTGTTGCTGCTATCTGCTTTAATACTGCAAAGGGTTTTCTTTGCAATCGTGAAAAATGGGAGTGACATATCTTCAAAAGTAATCCATGAGCTCCTTGGGATTTAAGTGGATGGCATCACCAACTGATAGGAAAACTTAGAGCAAAATGAGTGTGTGACAGCCGTGTCTGTTCATGTGTGCGGGCATGGATGTGATTAATGCCTTAAAAAACCTTCCTATTGGTGCATTTTGCCCCACAAAAGAAACCATTTATTGACGCAGTTTGACCAGTTCCAGCAAAATTGCCTCAATAACCAAATGAAAAGAACTCTTCCTCAGCTACTATCTAGCAACACTGATAAATGGTGGCTGTGCTGTCTGTGGTAACACAGACCGAGAGCTGAGCTGGAGCAGAATAGGACATTGATCCAATCTGCAGACAATTAGTAACGACTTATTACACACAAATGAGACTGCGTTCTTCACCATCTGTCCACAAGCAGTAGCCTGCAGCCTTAGTGGTGACATCATGTGTACAATGTACAGCAATGAGACAGCAGTTATGGATCGTGTGACTAACAGCAACATCTCTGTCCAAAGGAATGTTCTGCGTGACTGGATTAACACGCATGGGAGCAGCCGTGTAACAGATAAC
The DNA here is from genome assembly GCA_027495735.1 of Lutjanus campechanus. Classification (NCBI taxonomy): domain Eukaryota; kingdom Metazoa; phylum Chordata; class Actinopteri; order Lutjaniformes; family Lutjanidae; genus Lutjanus; species Lutjanus campechanus. Next base: position 10,963 of record JAJHUR010089331.1, read on the forward strand.
TTAAAGGGACAGTTCATCCCTAAATCAAAAATACATGTTTCTCCTCTTACCTGTAATGTTATTCATCCATCTAATTAGTTTTGGTGCAATGATGAGAGAATGTCTTCTCTCTACTGTAATGGGACTAAATGACACACGGCCTAAAAATGCCAAAAAGACTCAACAGCAACGTCTCTTTCTGGAGATCATCACCTCCTCACTTAATGTAGGCCCGATACTCTTTTTATGGCAGAAACTACCTTCCTACATGAAATTGCTCACCATAAGTGGGGCTTTTCCAGTCCCACATTTGGCCGCACTGAGTCAAATCATGCCATGCTGATTCGCATTTCTATTACCACTTTTATCACACCAGGCTGTGCTGAGTCGTGCCCAAGATGGACCATCTCTGAAGTTGGGCCGAAGCATGCTGACCCCATGTCCAAGCAGACTCTGGTGACGTCTTGCTGACTGCCGCCAAACCATGACAATCCCTGCTTTCTCCCCCTCAAACAGATCTCAGACTGAACTCATGTCTGTGTACTAGAGCAGAGAGATGAAGGTTTTTAGAAGTGTGTTAAGCGCTCAGTACTTTTGTAGCTTCTAACTGATTTTCTGTGGTTTGTCTCCTGCTTGGCTGTTTGAACTTTCAGCTATCTGCTTTATTTTACTGTTTCATGTTTGCTTTAAGCAAACCAAAAATCACCCCAAGTCAGCAAATGTGAATGGAAAAATGGTACAGGTGTGTGGGTTAGTTGAGTAACCGCGTCATAATTTCTGGAAAGAGACATTGCTGTTGAGTGTTTCAAATATATGTTTTTTGCACTTTTAGAACAAGCCAAGTGCAATTTACAGTAGTCCAGTAATTATATTGAAGAATGGCCATACATCTCTACAGCTGGTATCTCCAAAACTTGGCAACTCACACCAAAACAATTCAGATGCATTAAGAGCACTACAGATAAGAGGAAAAATATGTTTTTTGATTTTGGGGTGAACCGCGCCGGTGACTATTAGTTTAGTGTTTAAACATTCATTCCTTCTGATGACATTTTGTGATTCTTGTAATTAGGAGTGTGTGTGAAACCACAAATTAATATGCAGGTGAGAAAGACCCTGGTCTAAGAGAGGATACAAATTAAAATTTAGCAAAGAGGAGCACAAGTATGAGCGAGAGACACGGACTAAGAATGAAGGAGAGAGAAAAAAATGTCAGCTATGGAGGGACAGAAAGTCACAGAGGGAGCTATCATACATTTCCTCCCCTCTTAATGCTTGCTGCTAGCTTATGATTAATTACACACTGGTCTTAAAATAGGTCGCCTCCTCCATTCCTACCGCATCTTTCTTTTTCTGTGTGAAAGACAGAAAGGAAAAGAAAAAGAGAGGAAGCCGAGGTCCAAAAGAAAGAGAAAAAGACGCTCCAGTTTATGACATACATCGGTAGGGAGATTAGGGGTGTAAGAAAATATCAATACACTTGTGATACTTGTATCTATTCTCAAACCACTGTATCATGATCAGTGTTGGGACAGTTAATTGAATAAGCTACTTTTTCAAAAAGTAATTATATTACTTTACTTACTACTTGGTATCAAAAGCTATTAGTTACATTATATTATATTACTTTCATGCCTTGTTGTGCACCAAAGTTGAACTGCTGGTCCAGTGAACTGTTAACACCAAGAAAGCAACCGTGGACACTACAGCTGTTTAAAATTAACTTCATGATTAATAGTGGATGGGCTGTGGGTGGGAAATTCGATGCTCCCAGGGAGGAAGAGAGGCTGTGTGCACCTTTAAGCACAACAAGACAGCAGCACAACTTCTTTAATGTGTCCTCTGGAGAGTTTCCTCTGCCCTGTCAGGTTTGTAACTACAGTTTTTTTTTTTTTGTTTTGCAGCTGGATTGTCCCACATATTTGCTACAGTGACACTACTGTGTGCATGGAAATGAAACTGAAAGCAACCTCTCTAGTCATTATACACAGCCCTAAAGGAGATATAACGAAAGGGAGGCATATTAGGACTTACATGGGTTCAGCTTTCAGGTCTGAGCCTTCCAGTCATACTGACAGAATAGATAATGTAAAGTCTTCTTCCCTCACACTGAGCAGATACTGCAACATCTCTTCAGTCCTGTGCAGAGTTTCTTGAAATAAGTTTCTCTGTGTGACATTTTTCTGCTCTATGGGGTCATCTTAAATTTTTTCTAAGCCTCTCAGGAGAGAGATTATCTTAACTTGTGGCATATTTGCGAAGCTACTCCCCGATGTCAACTCATACATCCACCCAGGATTTAGAATGGACCATAAAAGAGGATTGCGATAAGGGAAATGTCTTGCATCCTATGAAGTCTGAAGCTGAGCGGTTAGCAAATTCAACATAATGGAGGCCCGCAGAAAAGCTTGTGCTGACAGAAACACTGAACTCTGCATGAATAAACATGTGACACATGCACACACAGAGCAAAACTGCACACACATGCACTTACATTTACTGTATGTACACCTGCTTATCGCCTGCTGCGTTGCTGTGGTTGGACTCACTGAACCTTGTAATAGCTTTGCTGAGACAGAGATCATACCTCGGCCTGTTCAAGTGTTCCCCATCTATGAGCGTGATAAGCCATCACCTGGGCCTGGCAAGAGCTGCCCCGTTAAAATTTAATGCTACAGTACCTCCCTAAAAGGTACTGAGGCACACCGAACAGTTAGAGCTGTATGGATGGCTGCGCTAAACTGCAGAGTATGGGCTTAAATGCAGTCGTTGTCGTCATCACTGTGACGGCTCGATGAGTCCGCAGTGTGAAATATTCATATTGTCACTTGCATGGTGGCTACAGTGAACATGTGTTTTATGCGTTTAGTGATGATACAGAGCAAGAAAGGGCATTTATAATTCATCAGTGGAGGTGGCTCTGTCAGTGCTGGATGCCACATATGCCAGATCCAACAACACATGTGGAGCGAGTCTAAATTAAGACTCTTCTGAAGATAATTCAGTCATTTCACATGTATCATTTATGATGGCCCTGATCAAAGTACATGGTGAAATCTGGAAACACAGTGACACTGATACAGCAAAGACCAAGAGAACGAGAAATGAATGGTGAGATGATTGATCACACGTGTTATGACACAGTTACCCACATTATCTTAACCAGATAATCATTCATCCAATAAGTACGACTAGTTCCATAAACTGTCAGATTCCAGATGTTGCTCCTTCAAATCTCGCTACATTTTTGTTTTAATCTGTTATTTTCTTCTGGCTTTATTGCTGAAACATCTATCACTTATGACAGAAATACACTTACTGGAAAAGGAAGCATGGAGTTTGGATTAGAGAGCAGCAGATCTGGAGACTGTAAACAAGACATACAGGATCTTTCAACCACTAGATCAGCTGGAACGCACCACTGCGGATGACCCCAGGAGGAGTGGAGAAGAATCGGGACAAGAGCCAGCTTGGACTTAAGCCTGCTCTTGGTTAATGTCCGGCCAGGAAAATTAATTGGATAAAATGGGACCCAGGCTGGCAAAGCAATGGGAAATCAGAGACTGATGTGCCCAGTAGTGTTGTAACGATACTTGAATTTCTTATTTTGATATAAAACCTTGAAAAATATAAGATATACAAGATATTCAATATCATTTTCAATACCACAGGTGTCAAATATTTAATTTTAAAATGTCAACCATATTATCACCACCTGCTGTTTATATTCTCCAAAAATACACTACAGAACTATTTTCTGGTAATGATTTGTGCACATGTTATACATGTGTGCAGCATAAAGCTTTTTCAACCCAACTGGTCGTGGCAGGTAGCTGCCCACCCAGAGCCTGGTTCTGCTGTAAGTTTCTGCCTGTTAAAAGTTTTTCCTCACCAATGTTGCCGAGTGCTTGCTCATGGAGGGAACTGTTGAGTCTCTAAAATAATATTAATCAAAACAATCTTACAAAGAGTACGGTCTCGACCTGCTCTGTATAAAAAAGTGCCTGTTAGGATTTGGTGCTCTATAAATTAAACTGACTCGACTTCATTGGATAGCTGATAGTATAGAGCCAACAATAAATGAGGGGAGAGTGAGAGGAGTGTGATACACAACAAAGGTCCATGGCTGCAATCCAATAATTCATCTTAACCATTTGGCTACCAGTGCACTCCAACCTGGGTGCTCATGTTTCTTGACTTGTTTGACTTCTTTTGATTAATGTCATCATGTTCCCTCCGATCTCAGCAGTGAGTACAATAAAGTGTCTACAGAACTTCTGTACGATAGTGCTTAAGTAAACAGAAAAGTGTTATAAAATGAATTGCTCCATGAAGAAAATACACCCATCTGGAACTGCATCCAAGTAAAGCAAAGCTGAAATGATGACTGAGTCATCTGTATGAGTCCAAGTTTCCATCTCTCCCCTGACAGGTTGGACAGACTCACAGGTAGGAATATGATCCATGTATCAACGTGTCCCCAGACAGGCAAGTCAGTCACTGCAGATGAGCTACAATTACTGCCACGGCAAGCTGAATGCACACCGAGGGATATATGAAACCTATTTCTGCTGAAATATAGATAGCACCTCTCTCTAGCACAAAGATGCAGACCCCAATGCAGTCTCAGATTACTTCAAAGTGATTGATTTACAGAGGTGAGCTGCGTGAGGGCGGACAGCGAGGGCACGGAGGTGGTCAAGGAAAGAAGAGGAGACGGAGAGAGGAGACAGAGGTTACGTTTACTTGGTGGTGGAGCTGCTCTGGTTTGGTGCTGATGATGTCAGCGCCCCAGCAGTCAGTCTGCTGAGCGAGACAACCTAATGTGTGCAGAGGCTGACAGTCTGCAGTGTGGAGCATTACACCAAATTCTTCAGCCCTACGGTCCATGAGGTCACACACACAACGGGGAGGGTCAGCGCTGCTTCGCCTCCCTGAAACCAAGCTTCCACCTCTCCCTTTTAACCCACGGCACCAGCTGTCAGTCTAAAGCCGTTGTGTGTAAGATAAAACCAAAGGGTCACGAAATGATTAAAGGGATAGAAAAGAAGAGAAAACATTTTCACTAACACTTTATGTGAAGGAGTAAGCATAAGACTGATATGACACCATCATAACCATGAAGAAGTCTTTATGAATGCTTATGACTGCTGTCATTAAGTGTCATTAAGGCTTGCTGATGATGGAAGTAGCTACTGAGCGAAATAAATGTAATGTAATGTTAATAAATAAATCAAAATAGCTTCTTTATGTTTGGTATTGTCAAGCTGTAAAAACAAAGACTTTTTTGCCTTTGCTCATGTCAAGTTGTTATAACAAAGGCAAACAATGTAAACTTTGAAATACAACATGACATAACTGATTGAATGACCCTGTATGAGAACAGTCATAAACATTCATAAAGACTCCGTCATGTTCCAGACAGGTGTTATGTCATTTATTCTAATAGTTGTTTTATTCAATGAAATAATGGGTTACTCTAACAATTTCAACCCCCTTATCAGTTACTTAGATTAACAATTTGAGGTCAGGAGGGATAGTCACTATTTAGTGAGAGGTTAGAAACAGACATTGCTTTGCTTTAAGGGGTCACAAGCTAAAAAACATTGGAAACCACTGGTCTCAACCATTGAAAAAAAAAATACATTATCCATCATAGGAAACTACAATTTCAATCAGGTATAAACTAATTGTGCCTATAGATTGTGCCATAATTACAATTTTGCAAGTTTGTTGGATCCAATAAAATCTTGACTATCCAAAACTGCACAAAGTAAAGGGGTCATACAGTACATGTATGAAATGATTCTAGACATTGGAAAGACCACAAAATTATAGCACTATTAATCCAAGGGGTCAAACACAGTATAAAGTCAGCTGCTGTAAAAAAAAAAAAAAAGTAATAGTCTTATTGATCTCCACACCACAGGGAGATCAGAGCACCTGGTCGGCCCCTGAGCCGGCAGGAAGTCAGCACTCAAGGACAACTGACAACTTCCATGCAGATTCCTGCTGAATCGAGGCTTGAACCCAGCTCGACAGCGTAAAAGGCTGCCATCCTTTAAGAACATGTTCATATCTTAGAGGGGAAGGTTGTAGATGGAGCAGGTGTAGCGATGTGATTACTGTACCCAGCCTGAGCGGAGCAGCCTCTGACAAACTAGGATTGATGAGCACTGCAGGGGAGGGAGCAGCTATTTCTGTCTGTCTGACCACATGTGGTGCCCTGGCTGCATATACGGTACACCACCTTTGTGTGTGTGTGTGTGCGTGTGTGTGAGAGTGTGTGTCCAGGGGTGAAACCAAACAACACTGGATGACGACCACAGCCTGTAATGTCAAACATTCCTCATGTAATCCATTACAGTAATGCATTAATTATTACTGAGCATGCTGAAAGTTGCACTCAACACTGGATTACTCAAATGACTGAGACTAGCTCGCCAATATATTCACCTGTTCCAAGTTATTACTTATTTACATCATGCTATTATCAGTTTACACCCACATCTCTATGGTGTATGTGACATAAAAAAGATAAGGTGAAATAATTTATTATCATTATACAACAGAGTGGCATAATGAAATTAAAGTTGTTGTCCTTCAACCTACACAAACATGCAATCAATCATCAATCAAAACAGAGTAGGATAACAGAACAAAATAAAATAAAGCTATATATACAGTTATTTACTTACATACATAGACACATAGACACACAGGGAATAATTCTGTAGTGCATTTTCATTCCTCTGCACTAGTGAAAACAGTGGTTGGAGACATGTTTTCGGGTTGTCCATCTGTCCATATGTACGTCTCATTCTTGTGATTGTGATATTTTAAGAACGCTTCCATGGACTTTCTTCAAATTCGGCACAAACATCAACTTGGACTCAAGGATGAACTGATTTGATTTGGGGGGGTTACAGGTCACTTTGACCTCACCTAAAGTCACTGTGACCTCACAAAACATGCTTTTGGACATAATAGCTCTCTATCAGTCCTCTGTACTCTGTAAAAATAGTCTCTAAATGAAGGCAGCATGTTTCTTACTAGAAGTTATTCTTTGGAATCACACATCAGTATAGAGCCAAAAAATAGGCTTAATATCCTAAACTGCAAACTGAATGGTTTGAATTTGTGTCAATTTGAATGTGAATGTAAAGAGATGTGGAGATGCAACACATAAAATAATAAAATAGAATATACTGCCACACTACCACACTGAAAATATATAAAAATACAATCATAAAAAATTCACATAGACAATTTTAGAATAGAGTTTTCCATAAGGGGTCCTCTCCACTTTCAGCTTCACCTCTTTTCAACTGCATAAAATGTTTTTCCTCCTCTCTGCACAAGCAAACACACACACACACATAGACATGCATGCGCACACACACAAACTATGAAAAAGCATGACACTTGCAATTAGCTACAGTGCCAGGAGCCTGAGACAGCAGAAAGCAGCCGTTGCGCTCTTAGTGAGCACCTCGTGAACCGAGCGTCACACTGAATCAGCCTGGAGAGGACCAGGGAGGAGTAACATGCCAGCAATTCAATACAACCAATTCAACGGGCCTGCGCGGCGAGACTGATGAAGAAATTGAGGGTCTATTGTTACAAGAGCGGCACTTGTGGTGTCTCCATTCGTCCTAAATAAATTGCATTATCTGGGCTGTCAGAGTGGCAGGAAAATAATCCATCCTGGCTTATCATCACAAACACATTCTATCCACCTTGATTTTTTTTTTTCACTCTTCTCTTGAATACGTCTTTGCTCTCATTTTCTGGGCTTTGTGAAATGAGAATATTGAATCAACCTCACCTCCCTTTTTTTTTAAACAATATTCTATATGCACACAAGACTGAAAGTAGGCAGAAAAGAAAACAGTAACAGTTATTGTCAGTGATGTATCATGAATAATTCATACTGTGACTTACATGATTACTGAAAAGAACATGTATGGTTACACATCGAGTGATGCCTCAGTGAAATTAACATGCACGTATGGTTGATTCTTCTAGTTGAGTGAGGGACATACACGCAGATGAAGGCTGTGTTGCTATTTTAATTAGACAAGTTGACATTTACTTTAGGTTTTCATAGTGGTGCAAAAAGTGCTGCAAGAAGCACAATGACAAAGGTGCACTGCTCTTGAGCCTGACCAAAGGGCTCTTAGGGCCCTTTTCCACCAAGATGGGACCGTCCCTGTTCTGGTTTCAGAACCGAATTTTGAACTGTTCTAAGCATTTTCACCAAAAATGAACAGGTCCAGAACCTGAAAAGTTGGTTCTCAGAAACCAAAAAAAAAGTGTGCATGCCATATTCTACAGGTCATTGTGCTTTGTGCAACACCCTCTGTTGATGACATCCTTATTTACAATGTTTTCACTTAAAACTGGTGGAAATGAGAGGTTAGAAAGATAAAACATGATAAAGAGCCCTCTGGAATGGCTCGGTGTCTAAGACAACATGAGGTATCCTCTAAGGTGTTCTTTCAGTAGCAGACAAAACATGATAAAGTGTCGTCTAGGGGGCCTTTACAGTGGAAAAATGTGGTTAAATGCTCTCTATGGTGACCATCCAGGGGACAAAACATGCAAAAGAGCATCACGACTTTTGGTGCGCTGGTGCTGCCTCAGACACTGATGTGTGACTCAACAGTCTCCAAGCACTATTTACATCAAGCATCATGAAAGTTCCCATTCAGCTGATTAAATCCCTACACCCATCTGACAGCAACAGGAAGATGATCGATTGTGGTTACCTTGATAAAATCATACAAAAGCAACACCGGGTGCACCACCAGGTGCAAAAGAACAACACAAGCATCTGTTTCCATCAAATTCTTTGGATATAACTCTCTAGGTATCTGCAAGATATAGCAGCTCCTATAATGTGGAAACACTCCATCTACAATGCAGATCTCTTTTCTGTTTTGATCTAGACTTGTCTTTTAGCCCCCACTTTTTATTAACAGAAGAAAAAAAAGAATCAAATTATTGTTATTATTGTTACTACAGGGGGAGAAAAAAAACTATCTTCTTTGTTTGATTTTTATTGCAATCGATTAAAATTATGACTGACTGTGTGATTTTTTTTGGTTAAATCTGATGAGTAATTCTGAGTATTTCGCGAATCAAGCAGTACCTGCAGAAAATAGTTATTGGGTGGATTATTGTGTTTCAAAATAAAACCATGCATCACTGGGAAACTAAGCTGACCATCTCCACAAATATAAATTCAACTTACAAAGGCACAGTGTTTGCTTTTGGCAACGCGATCGTGGTGCTGTATATATCTGTATCTTGTCTGTCTGCAGCCCACAGAAAACAACACTATTCCCTATTTGGAGAAGCTGAGTTTTACTCTTATCTTCTCTTCTCTTCTCTCCATTTAGTGAGCCATTTTCATCAGGCTCCACAGTGACTGGCACAGCTGTTTATAAGGAACGGGACCAACAATGTGACTGGCTGAGAGGACAATTATTTATCACCAAAGCCTCCAATTTTTATTCCACTTTCAGGGGGGGAAGTAACGAATTATAACTACTGAAATCATTTTTGAAGTCTTTTTTGGGTTCTTGTACTTTTAATGAGTAGTTTTCCAAGTCTCTAAATTTACTCTTACTTAATGGGATAGTCTGGAGTATTTGATGAGAGGTTGTATGAGGTACTCATCAATAGTGAGTGTGTTACCTACAGTAGATCGACATGACCCCCGTCAGGAGAAGCAGAGAGGAGTACCAGCACAGAAGCTAAACAATGAACTGCTGTGCATGGGTTCAGCAACAAAAGCTATTTCAGCTACTTAAAAAAAGGTCCACATGAGAAAAATCAATATCAGTTTAAGAGTATTCTGTAACAACCTTTTCTGAAGGGAAACCTCCGTTGTATAAGCCAAATATTGCTCTCTTTAAACCAACCAAGCTTCATAGGTGAAATCAGTAATTTCACCTGGCAGAGCACAGAAGTTGTTGGTCTACTGCTGCCTTGAACTGTTAGTCTGTTTGTGTTATTGTATGACCTCAGTGATCCAAACTATCCACTGAGGTCACAGAATAACTGAACCTCAACCTCAACAAACTCAGCACAATAACACGCACAAACAAACAGATGAAGGCAGCTGTAGACCAGCAATTTCTGTGTTTTGTCAGGTAAAATAATTGATCTTGCTTATGGAGTTTGGAGTTAGACTGAAGATTTGGAGAAACAGAAACCACTTTCGACTGAATGCCTACTGTTGATAATGCATTAAACATCAATGGATTAAAAGTAACTAATACTCTGAGTAGTTCTGAGAAGAATATTTTTAGTAAGGCAGCATAGCTCAATATATCATGACAGTCATTCATTTTGTGATAAAAGCACAAACTTGGCCTCAGGTGGGCATGGCAACCATTTCTGTATGATTGTATATGTGACAATAAAGCTGACCTTTATTTGTTTTTTGTTTTTTTTACCTTTATGGAAACAGCAGCTTAGGGTGGCCAAAGTTTTCTACGTGGGCAGCCATGGTCACCAGAATGCCAAAATGCAATGGCCCAATACCCAGATTTCCTCTAAATATATTAAGCAATATACATGTGCCAAATTTGATGCTTTATAATAAAATAAACAATAGGTTAGCTAAACCCCCCGCTAACATAATTATGTGTGTTACTTATGTGCTTCTGTACTTTTATAAATTTAAAAAAACAACAATGTTTGCCTTTATCCACCATCAAAATAATGCAATGAGAACTGTTTTCACTAATTCATGGCACTAATAAAATTACAATGTTATGACCAATTTTGTAAAAGTCACTAGTGTTTCATTGGGTCCTCAGGGACATTTGGATGTTGATTCTGTCTGACCAACTGCTGGTGGCCTTTTTGAAAAATGGCTTGTGGCCCAATATCCAGATTTGTTTCTAATGTATCAGTATTCGTTGCTACGAATACCATGACCTGGATGACTGAGAACCTTCACAGACATCTTCTAATGTATCAACACATCTGCCGAATTTGGTGCTTTTATCACAAAATGAATGATTCATCAGCTATGATGGCCCACTATTTATACTTTTTTTTTTTAAATGTAACAGTACTTCTATTTGAGTACATCTTTTCAGTCCTCTTTCCACCGCTGTCTGCTTCTTCCAAACCTCTTGCACACAATCTGCTGCTCAAATAAGTACAAAAATAACAAGTATGCTTGAACACTTCTTCACTGACCTTGCACACATGACCTCATGTGTTGTGCAGTTTGTTGTGAATATTCCATTTCAAAAGAGCCCCAATTCAGAAAGATAAAGCATGAAACACAGACACAGACAGATTGGGGATCTGGTAGTCCCTTGCCTGCATGTTCATATTCCGCTGTGGTTACTATCAAGAAGTTGTTCTG
>JAJHUR010089332.1:0-46419 GCA_027495735.1 Lutjanus campechanus
CCCATGTTTGACTACTGGCTACTTTTAAACATAGCATATTTGTAATGATTCATAATTAGTTTAGTTAGACACTACTTGTATACAGTACAGTGTTCGTGCTCAAGTCACTTAGCCATCCAGTTGGTCCGGCTATCACATACAGCCTTTTCTTACTAAATTGTTACAGGTGATCATAATGTTGATAATATCTCATTATTGACTTTTTTGACTTTGGAGAGAGAATCAAAATGCATCTAAGAATAGATCCTCCCCAATCCTAACTTATGGTTTTGAATGACGTTTCTTCCAATGAACATGAGATTCTGTATCAGTTGTGTGTGTTTTTTTGTGGTCCAGTGATGAGGACATGCAAAGCCTGGCCAGCCTGATGAGCATGAAGCAGGCTGACATCGGCAACCTGGACGACTTCGAGGAGGAGAATGAGGAGGATGAAGAGAACAGGGTTAACCAGGAGGAGAAGGCTGCCAAGATCACAGGTAAAAACTGGCACATAACAGTTTTTATTTCTTTGACAGGTGACGGATGTATGCTTTTGTTAGATCAGAGATACATTAGCTGCGGTTGATCAAAGTCAACCAGGTAGTTGCTTTGCTGAAATCAGCCGTTAGACAATGGCACAGTAATTAAATACTGATAATCAACTATGCTTTCCGCTGATCACTTTTCCCTGTCAGTCAAAACTCTGTTAATGGTAAGTAAGTCTGTTTAACCAGCTTTTTGGACTAGCAAAACCACTTGACCAGTAAAATGCCAAGAGCATCCTGGTAAATCTTGCTATCTTCCCAAACTGACTACTTGGCAGACACAATCGTCAACCCTCCTGAATAATCACCCAGACCACAATAACCAGGACCAAGCCTTCAGTGGGGCATCAACTTTGCTCCTTTCTTGATCTCTTTTGTTTGTCTAAGTTTATCCTTCTGTGAGTTTGGGCGTGTGCGCATGCTTGCATACATAAAAAGCACAAATCTGTAAATTCGGTTTAATTTATGTTTTTTTTGCCAGCTTCAGGTTATCTTCCATTGCTTCAGCTCTCCTTTCCCCCTATCCCTATCACCCCTTGTTCTTTGCTTTCTTCCTGTGTTGGTGGACTAGTCGGGTAGCCTCCCATACATACATGTTGAGGATTCTGTGGTCTAATGTATGAGTCCTGCTGCCTCCTGCTTTGCTTAATCCAACTTTTCAAAGTGCAATCTCCTCATGTTAAGCTTCATGCTTTCTCTCCTTTCTGTTCCCTTCCCTGCTCTTTGTCTCATTTATATGTATATGCATTGAGCGCCTACAGCGATGCCTCCCTAGCGTGTGTTTCTGAATCAAAGGGCTGGCCAAGCTGCCAAAACTCCCCACTCTCATATTCCTCCCCTGGATGCTACCTATCCGACAAGCCAGCAAGCTTCACCAGCAACACTAACACTAGGCTAGCCAACGCAAACCCTGAAAAACATATGTTCTCTCTTTCCTGTTACATACAGTATGTAAATAATGAAAAGAGAATATATTACACCTAAAAAGGATGTACTGTACATCTCTATGAATATATATTTTATGTGTGTATTGTTTGTGTGTTTGAGTATGTATGTATTTGTCAGTTGTATGTGAGTGTTAGATGTTCTGCTGTGGTACCTACCAACCAAGGTAACCAGGTAAAAACCTCAGCTATGAAAGCTAATGAAAAAATTTGCTTGTAAAAGCAAAGAAACTTTTTTCAGCCGTTTTTTCAGTGTGTACGCATTAAGTGAGTTCAGCTTTGCAAGACAGCATGTTAGCTGCTCTGGCAATGCTATTACAGAGTTAAATACAGCATGACAGTATTTGTGTACATTTCCCTGTACACAAATATCAGTAGCTGTATTTACATGGACCCTAATATTCCACTAATAATCATAATAATAGCCCAATTAGAAAGCCTAACGTAACCACCACAATCAGAAGGCGTTTGTATTGAAAGTAGTGGTGTAGCCCTTTGATTATCCATTCAAAAAAATTAAAAATACATTAGTGCTAATGACCATGAAAACAATTAATTTGATTGTTTGTCTCTGGTTGGTAGGAAAGAAAAATAGGATTATTGAATGCCTTGATGATTGAAAGGCATGTTTGAAAACTTGAGTAAAGCCAGAATCCACCAAATCTTCGACGATATGGGACCATCTAGAAAATTCTATTAACAATCAGACCTTCTTCTTTTTCCTATTCTGTAATATTTCCAGCAGATTAGAGGCCCTGGAACCACTTTGTACATGTAAAAAAAAAGTCTATTCTGATTAAATGCTTTGGGGCATATAAACGCACATCTTAGTGGATTACTGATGTCCAATTACACGGTTACGCTGGAATCTCAAATCAGAATGATTTCAATTGGATTTAAGAAATATTGTCCATCTAACCACAGCTACTATGTTAGCTAGCTAGTTTAACAATAGCACTCTCACTGCAAACATAAAGCAAGGCGTGCATTGTTAAATATGTGCATTCTTTTCAAGTCTCTACATGTTTATATGTTTATTAAGTGGAGTTTGTGTGTGTGTGAGTGTCTGTGTGGATATTCTCAATGGGTTGTGTTATTTTGCCTTGTTCACTGCTATTCTTCCTTCCTCCCTTCCTGTATGGCCCTGTCGTTTACAGAGATAGTAAACCAGTTGAATGCCCTCAGCTGCTTACATGGGGATGATGATGATGATGATGGTGTCCTTAAGCGAGCACGCAAAGCAACAGCTAAGCCTGCCGCTTCTTCCCAAGGTCTTTTTTCACCTTTCTTTCACCTCTCTCACTCTGTGTTCCTGACTCTTACTTTGAACATTGTGTCTCTTCTACATTACAATCATTACCATAGTTTCTTCTTCCTTAGATTTATTTTTCCTAATATCTCCTTTTCTACATTTCCTCTCTTTTTTGGTTTCTCTCTGTCTTTGGTTCAAACCCCCCCATTCCCCAATCCTCCGTTACATTGGTATTGTGATCGTGTTGTGGTCTTACAAATTATCTTGATCCATGTGGTGATGTGCTGTGCAAGGAGTTGTGAACACATCAGTTGGTGTTCATGCTTTTGGTTCCTTTTCTTTGTTTTTTGATATTGTGCCTTTCCCCATTCTTTTACTGCAATTGGCAGTGAACCAAACCAGGTAAATGGTATCCAAATGCACAAAAAAAACATCTTTTCAGGAAATCAAATGTTGTGGAGCTTTGTTTTCAAATTGGAATTCAGTGTGTTTTCTTTTCAGTTGAATTGTGTATTGGATCTGTACAGGGTGGCTACAGATCCTTGAAAAGTCTTAAAATGTCTTAAATTCACATCTACCAATAAAATGCCTTAAGAGGTCTTAAATAGTCTTAAATTCTCTTTGAGAAGGTCTTAAAGGAGAAATTAGTAATATATTTACTGCAATAAATCATAAAATGGCCATGATATGTTATTAAAGATAAAGGAAACATGGTAAGTTGAAATAGTCACTCCTCTGACAACAACACTACAGCCGTGGTGTCCCCCTTTTGAAATTTCTTTTCCAGCCTGAATGACTGTCTGTATATGAGTCTTCAGAAATTATTAGTCATCTTTTTTTTGAAGGAGTAGATGTATGTGATGGTTGAATTAACTAATATTTCAATCGAGTCTGGCAGGCAGAAGGCAGGCAGTCACTGAACTCTAGCTCCAAAGTGTGTATTTTTGGAGCAGTGGACTGTTTCCAGGGTAACTTAGTTTTACATTGACAGACAATTGACAGTTATACACAGCTCAGCAATTTACAGTACAGGACTCGTTTTTGCTTATAACAAGCAGCAGCGAGTCCTACACTGTACTGTAAGTTGAGTAAGTTGATTTGACAGTAACTGTCGAATTACCATGTCTTCTGCTCCTGCAATGTTTCTACAGCCTGACTGATTTAATAAGCTTTCAACCAGTTTGAAGTGTAGTCTGTGGCTCCAACTCAATATTCGGACAGCTGTGCCCACATTTGGATGCACAATTGTTACATATTGCTCTTTTGAATATTTATTTATTGAATGCTATAAGCATGGTCTAAAATTCACTCCATGCACAAAATGGCCAAACATTTAATCTCTTTTATTCTGTTACGGTCTTTTAGGTTTTTTGCTGTTTTTTTGCAAAAACTTTGTTCCGTTCTTAAACTCAACCAGTTACTGTCATTTAGTCTGACTTAAAAACTTGATCTGACAATATATGTATCATCTCAGAAAAGTATGCCTATATTTTTACATTAGATGTTTAGTTTTATTGTAAAATTGGCCTTAAATTTTATTAAACAGTGACATTAAAAAGTCTGATATTTAACTTGCTGATATTTGTAGACACCTTACTGTGGTATCATGGGGTCTAAAGCTGGTGAGAGACTTCGCAACAAAGTTAGATGCAGTTGGGTTAGGGTAGTGTAATATCAGCAGAGCAAAGGTTCAGGTTAATTATTGAATGAAATAACAAATCATTGCTTATAATGAAATATGGATCACTCTTGGCTTTCTATAGATGACAAAACCAAAACTTCATTTTGGACCCTTAGGTTTTCCATTCCCGTCCGTTGACTGGAAAACAAGTGAGTGGCCCCAGGCTCTTCTGCTTGGACTGTGAACAATCACAAACTATGTTACACACTGGCACACACACACACACATGTAAATACACACTCATGCACATGTGCACTTGGTCTAAAATGGGTCATGAATGTTGTCAGTAAGAGGCCAGGGAAAAGTGCTGCACCTCTTATCAGCTACCACCACTTCACATAGCCACCCTACATATAGACCAAAGGACTCACACTCACATGCACACAACACTTTTTCTCTTTGTTCACATTCTCACACAGTGCTCAGCAGCACTTCTTGGCGCATTTACTCTCTTTTCAAGCTGACCCACACCCAGGCAGCATGCAATTGAGCTACGGTGAGGATGATGAAGATAAAGTGGACAATTCTCAGCCATTCCTGCCTGGATTTCCATAGCAACCCTATACTGCCTTCACTCTCTCCCACAGTAACCCTCAATAACACACACATTTTCTCAGAATGCCACTACTGTACATGCATTCAAGTGGAGCTGAGGAGCACAGAGAAGTTTAAAGCAGCGCTTCTTGGCAAGAGGGATTACTTTTACAAGACTGAATGGTCTTGATGCTCATGGTTCACTCCAAAGTGCAGATATTGGTATATTTGGGTTTGTGAATGTTTGTATTCATTTCATTTTGGGATGTGTATTGTGCTATAGCTGTTATTCTTGACCCTGTAGTTGTCACTCTTCTTCATCATTGTTATTCGTTTGTTTGACTTTGTGTTGCACTTTTTGGCAATAGAGCTGATCAACAAGCTCAACTTCCTGGAGGACGAGGATCAGGAAGCTCCTCCTGCCATGAGCACCAATCCCTTTGATGACCCTGATGATGACCTTCATCCTAACCACCTCAACCCATTTGGTGATCCTGATGAGGAAGGTATGTTCAACTCTGTCAGCATCTGACAAAAACATAGTCAATCCAATTTCATTGTGGTGGATGGATATTGTTTGTAACTTAAGCTGGTTTTAGCCTCTGATCTTATTATCAAGCAATAAAAGTTAAGGTGTTTATTTTGGGAGAGTCAGTAGAATGACAGGTGTGGTTTGGATGTGCACATGCCTTGACTGTGTGTAGTCATGTGTAACTGTAGCAGGTAGGCTTCAATGCTTTCAGTCAGACAGCTAAACCAATATTTTTGTCTGACCACCTGAGTAGACAGGTGTATTAGTATGGATTATTTGTTTTTGAGTGGCATTCTCCCCACACATAAAGCTCCCACTGCGGTGCTTGCGTGCTTGTTTGAGGTGTCTTTTTGTCATGTTTAATCTGAACCTTATTGTCTGAGACTATAAGACCAGGATTTTGCTTTCATGTGCATATTTTTTAATATTTTCATATACATATAACTCTTGTGTGACATCCTAATCTTATTAAACCAGCTTACATTTACTTTTTTCTATTCAGTAGCACCTCTGTGTAGGCAAGCATGCATAGCGATGGGAACAGAGGAATGGTTCTATTTGAGAACTGGCTCCAAATTGTCCGACCCATTGGAGTTGTAAGCGTCTGAGTTTCTCAGTTCTTTTTATTGATGCTGGCATGTTTTTCTGACAGTTGCGCATCTCAAAGCAGTGATGTCAAACTCATGTATCTGCCCTGCCGGAATACTATGCTGAGTCACTTTCTACACAGTGTTCAGCTTCAGAGATAATAATGTGCAGTAACAATTGCATTGACTTTGAAATCCTCTGTAAACATACTTTTTTTCCCTACACATAAAATTGATCGAGAATCAATAAATGCATTAATAAAGAATCGGACTGACGGGCAGAATTGAAAATGGCATTGGTATCAATAGAATGTTATCGATTCCCATCCCTGTGCATCTGTGTCTGATATTGTCAGTTCCTTTGGATCTGAGCACACAAAAAGAATGTTTGAATTGTCAAATAAAATAAACTTGTGCTATAACATTAAAACTCCAATAAATAGCCATGCTGCATGTGACTATTTTAGTTGTCTTTTAAGTGAACTAATGTACACTAAATATGAGTTAACAAACTGCACTAGAGCCAGACCGATTTCTACCTGATATTGGCTCAGCACAGCTGTATTGGTATCGGCGTATATCTTGTCCCGTATTTTTTAACAGAATGTAATGCAGGTTGTTTTAGGAGGGTTATATTTTTTTTTTTTGTTTACATTTTTTAGTTTTCTAGGCAGCATCTTATGTATATCAGATCTTTTTTCTTTATTGAAGTTGTACTATTTGTGTTTTTTAATATGTTGTTATTCATAATTATTAACCTACTGGTGAAACTCAAAGTTAATGGATATTAGAGGATGTGTGTAGATATCTGAGGCAAATAATACTGACATTAGCTCTGTAAGACAGTCCATGGGGAATCCACTGGTAGACTTTCTTTATTCAAGGTGTTTTAAAAACCACAATATGAGAAGTCATGTGTATCCATAAAGCTTAGCTAGTTACCAGGACTACGATCCCATTTATTTATTATTCTGCTGCTCAGCTCTCTCCCTCAGTGGGGTGACAAGATACCAAAGCTCTTTAAAATAAAGAAGATACCACTGAGTCATTGAGACTATGTTTTACAAGTCCAGTATAATATGTGTTGTAGTCAGAGCTCTCTCCTCTCTGTCAAACAGAGCCCCCTGCCCAGCCAGTCTTAAGGCAGCGGGTTGATGATGATTCCTTCTACGACCACGACTCTTCGAATCCGTTCAATGAGCCAGATGAACCTGGGACACAAACACCCCCAAACCCCTTCGATGAGTCTGACCAGGACATGGACCTCCAGCCAGCCCCGGAACTCCCAAAGCCCAGGCAGAGGAAAGGAGTGCGGCCCGTTGACATGAGCAAGTACTTATATGCCGACACCACTCCCAACGAGGATGAGGAGCTTGACGAGTAAGACTTGATTTCTTCATTATGTACCTAATGTAAACCCTGACATGATAGATATCATGACTGTTCAGTCTTCGGTTACTGATGGGTTCACATTTTAGTGGTAATAGTTTCAGAGAAGAAACAAGGACAAGAACAGACTTGCTTCTATTTGATGGAGCAGTAATTTGAAACCTTTAGGTTTGGATGACAGTGTAACAGGAATAAATGCACTTTGAATGGTTTGAACTGTTGTTTTTTCACTTTAATTTGCATTAGTTAAACTTTTACTTGCATTGGTGCAAGAAAAGGTACCTGAAACCCTTTTCCATATGTATACAGTGCATTTAACCTTTTGTGTTTGCCAGAGAAGAGAACCCTCTGTTAAATTGTTTGCCAGAGGGATTTGGATAAACATACTTTCCTAAACTTTGGAACAACACAGCCCTCTGACATGGTTTCCGTGTCCAGGAGTAGCCAATACTAGAAGCAGTCTGGAAGGATCCAGGCTGCCCAGCTTGGTTACAGTTGGCAGGCCAAGTCGTGCAAGACCCCTGCTTATAGAGGGGGTACTTGCAGCCCTCCCATCAGGGCAGAGTGACGAGGCAGCTCTTTCAACGGGAACAAGGGCCCTGTTGTTTCACTGCATTCTTTAACCTTGTCTCCCTCCTTTCCCTCCTCTGTCGTTACTTCCCTCCCGCCCACCCTCCCCCTATCAGCTTGTTGCCCCATACTTTCCCTCCTGGCCATCCTCCTCAACTTCCTCCCCAGACTCTGCTCATTTTTATTTCACCTCCTTCCTCTTTCAACCTGCCATCTTTTATTCCTTCCTTATTCCTTTCCTCATTGCTTTTCAAGTTTTACATCACTTCAGTGTGTCAGTACTGCAGTCAGTTCGTTGATGCCTAGTTACTTCATAAGCCCGAACATTCTAATAATAAACTTAAACAACTGGAATCATGGAGGTGCTTAAAATAAAACGTTCAAAACAATGGCACCATCAATAAATAATGTACAGAATAAACAATACACAAACCACATAAAATACAGTAACAACACATGACACTAAATAAAAATAAGAGATATAATGATAAAAAGGTGTAGAAAGAGTTCATCAGCAGATGGTATGTGGAAGCCGTGCAGTCAAAGAAAAGACACCTTTTACCACCTCAGGAAGTTTACAATAACATTTAATGAATGAATAAGAGCTTGGGTAAAAAAAATTGTAGGGATTCTTCTGTAGCACTGTGCACAGCAGAGAGTGTATCACTGATTGCATCTGACCTCTGCAGACGTAGTCGGGCCTAAATTGTAAGTGTAAACTGGTAGGTTTTGGCTGTTGAGCGAAGCTGTCACACAGACCGCCATATGTTTTAGTCCTCTCGGCTGTCTAAAGACAGACAGGTTATTGACTGGCATGTTTCTTTTGCCCTGTCTCTTACACCAGGAGCAGTTCTCTGCAGAATAGAAAGTTCAAGAGGGCAGCGCAGTGTTTTGACTGGAGTCCTTTCACATGTCTTTTAGCCAGTGCTGGTCTGTTAAAGCTGCTCTATAGGCCTGCCTGCTTGTCTTTTCTTCGCTTCCCTTCTTTTTTTTCCCTCTCTGTATCGCTCTCCGGTTAGACGGGCACTGAGTAGCTCTAACCATCTCTTTTAGACAGATACCTAGTCAATCAGCTTTTTCTTTCTTGCTCTGGCTCTCACCCCCACCCTCTCCATCCAATTCTCTTGTTTGTTTAGAATTGCTTGTTGCATGTTGAGTGAATGTCTCAAGGCCGTGCCCCTGCTTTCAGTGCCACAAGCATGCCTGTATATTGATAACACTATGGTATGTGTGTAAGAGTGCCTCTGTGTGTGTGTTTCAGTGCATGCTTGCATGTATGTGTGTGCCTTCGTGTGCCTGCCTGTCTGTCTGTCAGTAGTCCACCTTGGGCAGCAAGGATATGAGGTCACACAGTCCTGACCTCAGTGCACCTGCATCTTCTATTACCCTGCCACTTGTGTGTGTGTTGTTCATTGTATTGCACCAAACTCTTGCTTCCATTTAGCATTATGTTTAACTAAACAATGGGCAATTTGAGCCAAAGTGCTGATAATCTTAATAATCCATGGGTGGACGTTTTAATGTTTGGTACACCGACATTTCACCCAATAAGGATCCATAGTGTTTTTTGTGTGCCTAATTGTGTGTTTATTGATGTTTTTTTTGTGTGTGTGTTTTATTTTGTATTAAGTTTTCGTTATTTCTTGCAGTGTTGCCAGTTTTGGTTTGGCATCAAACACTGTTGGTCTTTTGAGACAAAAGGTCATATAAATCTTGATAATTTAACACATGCATATTACTGTAACTTAAAGCTGGGGTAGGCAGTTTATTTTTTGGTGTAATTGGGCAAAAAATGTCATAATAACCTTTCAGATTATTGTAATTCAGTGGTCTGAGAGAGAACTAGACTTGTGTTCCTTCTCTTGGCTCTGTTTTCAGGCTGTAGAAAATCAAACCTGTGATGGTAGCCTTTGGCCAATCACAGCTTAGTAAGATAGTTGATTGTTGAGTCTCATTTACAAAATTTAATATTTGACAACCTGAGAATGAGACTCAATAATCAACTATCTTTCTTAAGGTTTACTTACAGCACTTTTAAATTAAAAAAAATTGCAGTCTGTGTGAGATCTGTGCCTTTTCTAACATGACATCTTTTTGTCTTGCTCTCGTCTGTCACCTGTCTTTTCCCTCCATTCTCAGATCTAACCCGTTCTACGAGCCAAGGTCATCGAGCCCCTCGCGGCCCCCTGCTGGTGGCCCCTCCCCGGATGTGGGCAGCTGCCAGAAGAGGAGGGCTCCCCAACCACCAAGTTCCAGCCCTGGCCTTGGCCCCAGTCCGCCAGCTCCCAAACCCAGCCCTGTCCCAGACAGGGATCGAGCCCAGCCAGTCGGGCCCAGCCCAGTGGCAGCAGTGATGGGGAGAGAGCTGGCCTCATCTTCCCCCAAGGTAACCAGACTTCACTTCAATGTAATGAACTTGATTTGTCCCCACAACAGGCACACAGACGCATGTGACAAGGAAACAACAAACATGATGAATAAAATATGGTCTAGCAGTCTCAGCAGTGGCTTGTAGTCGGATGCTTAATGGTTAATAGGTTGGGATGATTCCTCTTCTTTTTTAAAGTATATTTTGTCAGGCTTTTGTGCTCTTATTAGGATAGAATAGTTGTAGAGAAGACAGGAAAGGGGAGAGTGAGGGGATGACACACAGCAAAGGGCCACAGGGGGGAATCAAGCCCATGGCCACTGCAGAGGACTTTCAGCCTTAGTACATGGGTCACATGCTCTACCAACAGAGGTACTGGGGGGGTCACCTTCTCTAAAGGAGAACCCCTGAAATCCACAGTGTAATTTGTACACTACGTCTTAGCGAGTTCACCATCACATAGACATGTATTGAAGTAGGACTGGATTTTTAAAAAAAGATCATTTTGAATGATCAGATATCTATTCGTAACATAATAATTATAATAATCTATACTTGATAGACTATTTTCCTGAGCTAAAAAAAAGATTCATAAGATGAAAGAAGTTCACAAATGATCTGTAATGTTGATATAATGCACCAGGTTCGAGGATTTCTTGTACAATATATATAATTAATTCTCTGAGAATCTTTCATATCCAAGTAAAATTTGTATTGTAACTGAAATGTCCCTAAAAGAATTGATAACGAATCAGCTTGGGACCTTGGGAATCAGAATTGAATCGATTCAGGAAATCAGTGGCGATACTCAACCCTACAATGAAGGATTTGTAATTTTTTAAGTTCAGTCATATTTACTCTTGAAGAATGTTTGTCGGATGACCAAACTTTCAGGTAGTTTATTTACAAAAAATCTCATGTAATTTTATTTATATAGTAACACAGACAGTACGTCTTTAATATAAACTGAACCCTCTAGGCACTAGTCTTCCTATTCTTCATTCTGACTCGTTTTTTGTAGCATGTGCTATTATAAGTGACTTGAAGCATTTTGTGGGTGTGTGTTCGCACTTGTGTGTCCACATCCAGTGGTCCTTACATTAGCTTTTTTTCCGCCTGCACAATCCCATCTCCTGCCCATTCTTTATGCTCATGAAACTCCCCAGCTCCTCATTTGAATATAGGTATTTGTTTATTGGGGTGTTTTCGTATGTTTATTTATTTATTTAAATTAGGTAAATCATGGCTGGGTCTAATTAAATGGCTGATGGTCACACACACTCACGGCAGGAGTCAGACCACTGGTGGGGAATGATTGGCTGGGGGTGTGGGCACGGGTGGGGGTTAAAAATGTGTGTGTGCGTGGAGGAGGGGCTCAATGAGGCTATGTGGGGCTTAAACACAGGGGGCTTAACTACAGCAGAGCGATCACAAGGGGGTGTTGACCCCCTGTGCACATACACACACACACGCACACATGCAAACACACTCTATACAGTTACTTATGCACACACAGACACACACAGGTCCCTCCTCCCCATGCAGCTGGCTAGCTGACTGTTTTAGTGTAGCTGGGCGGTGATGCTGGCCGTCCATGTAATTATGGCACAGTGCCTTTATCACCCAGCTGCAGTTGCCTGTGACCGTGGGTGAGGGGGCCTAAACCACTTTAATTACCCAAAGCCAGTGGCCTGTGGTGGGCCACACTTCGCCAAGAGATGCCCCTGCCTCTGGAGCTTGGGACGGAGGGAGGGAGGGATGCAAAGAATGAATAGTGGTTGAGGGATGAAGAGGAGGGAGGGTGCAGTGAAGGAGAATAGGTGGAAGATAGCGAAGGGTAGAGGGAAGGAGAACAGTGGGGGGAAGAGAAGGAAGATGGCCAGGGAATAGCAGAAAGAGTGATAGGATGTTCACAGTAAACAAGGATAGGCCTACAGGGTTTGTTGACATATACAGCCAGTGTGAATAGGTTTCTCTTTCTTATTCACACCAAGCAGACACACACACACACACACACACACACACACACACACGCACACGTCTCAGCCATGTGTAGGCTGTGAGATGACCTTTGAATGTATGAAGTCAGAGAGGATTAAGAGGAGACATTCCCACTATGAGAGGCCAAGACGAAACCAACACATCATCACACTATGGACGTGTGCTGAGTATAGATGTGCACTTGTGCTCACATACATGTATGTATCTTTTCTTATAGTTTCTAGTACGCCTTAGGCTCAGTTCAGTGTGTAGGCACTGGGGCTGTAATAACCTTCCCCCAAAACATGGCTAACCTCTACCTCTCTCATATAAGACGTTTCAAGGTGTATATTCTCCATTTATATTTATTTCTACCAGCTATTCATGTGGGCAATTGGTGTGTAGGACCAAGATAAACGCGCATGCAGACATCGAGGTCTAATCTCACAATGTGAATAGAAATTGATATATTGAAAGACGCCCTGTTCGGTTATTCATTTACAACCTACCCTGAAGGCTATGAAATGTCTCATACACATGTTCTTAAACGAAATCTCGTCTTTGCTTAGCAAGAGAGAAGAGATTAGCATGCCTTGTATCCCATTTACATTTTACACATTCAGTATTCAGTCAGTAGCAAAGCTAACAAAAGTGCGGTGGTTGAACAAGCTTGGGCTGCTTGATCACAATAGCTGCGCCCAACAAATACTGACAAGCTTAAGGGTCAGAGCGTTAGTGCTCAAATAATATTCCTGTGATCTTTTACTGAAATTTAAAAGATAGGAACAGAAAAAAGGCTAAAACAAGAAAGATGCCATGAGTTTTGTCTCAATATAAGGACAGCAGTAGAGAAGGAGGATATGGGGAAGGGAGTTTTGATCATGGAGAAATGATGATGTGAGCTGCTAAAATACCAATTCATTATGTACTAAATATGAATAGTATCAGAGCATTGTCACAATACCAGAATCTGAAATGTTGATACAGTGCTACTATAAAAAAAATATCCTTTTTTGATATCACAGCAAAAAGAAATGTACAATACTGTAATTCCTTGTCATGTATTAATTCACTTGGAGAGATTTATCATTAAACTTTGTCTTAGATGTAGTTTTAGCCTGCTTGTCATTGCATTAAACACACCCACTTCAATGCCAGCCTGTGAAAAATCGGGACATCTACAAGACATATGGTGTACACCCACTTACTTTATACACAGGTATTACACATATGGATTGATTCACATTAAGCTCTTACAAGAGCCCAAAGCTCTGGATTTTTGCCAGTCAAATGCTGACAATTTATGGACAGGATAAAATTGCAATACTGAACAACTCAAATGCATTTATTGAAACATGCAGGTTACCAGTTGCTAGGGTTTTTCCATCTTGAGTCCATCCATAGGGAACCTATGAAAGCAAAGCTTAGCAAATTTACATTTAGCATGCAGGATCACAGGATAGAGACGTAAATGTAGATGTACAACATGCAGCATCTACGGAGGTTCCACATGTTTTCTTCTCCATGATGCAGAGCAGACTGTAGGTCCTTGCGCAACCCAGCAGAAATTGTAGAGTGCATACAATTAATGCAATCTCTACCTGAGGCACTTGTGTATGTGTTTCTTCTTCTCTTCATGTTGGCCTCCACCTGACAATACAGTCAGGGACAGTAAGTCCCACTGTGACCTCATATCCAGATTTTTCACACTTGGTCTGGCTTAAATGAGGACTTTTGCAATGAATAAAGCTGAGCATCTGCACTCGTTTTTTTTTATTGTTGCAAAAATGGACCCAGAGTGCTCTAGTACAGCTGCAGCATTTTCACAGTTAGCAGCTTGACCAAAGGATGTGAAGGTTAAGAGCCTTCTCTGACTCAATCTCTGGTGGTGGTTATAAAGAGAAGCTAATGCATGTATTTACCTTGACTCGCAAACAGGCTTCTGTGCTTGATGAAGTGCTTCAAATGCCACTTTAATCTTTTAAAAGGGATACACGCTAATATTTTTAAGCATTGGCCCCGTGGGCCACCAAGCCTCTAAATTTGGTAGCTCATATGCAAACATATGTTAAAAAAAAAAAAAAAAAAAAAAAAAAAAAAAATGGCAGTTTAACACAATTTAACAAAGCCTTCCTTAACTGCAATGCTTGTGTTGTCCACTGTGTCCCACGAGTTGTGATGTGGTGTTAGCTGAAGGCATTATTTCTGATGGAAAAGCGAGCTGGACTTCTTGACTAGTTAAGGAAACTTGTGGCACACACCGCAGTACATTACCTCCTTAAATGTGCTAGCACATTTAAATGCTTAGCCACTTAAACTCCTGTTTCCATTCACTCCTAAATTTCTGTTGCTGTTTAAAAAATTTTTTTTATTGTTGGCCTTTTGTGTTTCTTGTTCTTCTGTAAGGATCATGTTAGCAGTTTGAGTTGGCTTAGTAAACCCATACTTCAGTAGCCCCAACATAGCTTGCCAGCGACAAGTACTGTTTGGTGGTTATGTAGAATGTTGAACTAAAGGTACAAAGGAATCAGGATGTCGGACTGTAATGCTGGGTTGACGAAGGCTCAAAATATGGGGATGAAACTGGGGGTCATCTACATAGAATATTTTGTTGAACCCTATTTAATATACTGTACGTAAAATATTTTAGCTACTTTTAAGTTGTTTTTGTTAGTATCTTAAATCTATCTTCAGGTTGGTTAAAGTAGCACTTCAGTCTCTCATTTGACGCTTCATGTCTCTCATGCCAGTGTGTCTGTCCATTGTCCTGTCTGGGAGATATAGATCCTCAAAGACGTCAAGTTTAAGTTTAGCATCTGTGAAGGAGCTGGAAGGATGGAAACGTCTGTGGGATTAATGTAAATGAACAGAGGGAGTTCCTGTTGGGCGGGTTGCGAGCTCTGTCTGGTCTGATTCAGTCCATCTCTTTTCCCTGGGGCTGATTTCACCCCTCCCAGTAATTCAGTGATCCCCTGCTCCTCCTTTTGTTTCATCTCCATCTCTATTCCATAGTCAGCCTGCTCTACACTTAGATGCTCTGATCTTTGGATTTTCATCAAGTTTCCGCTTCATGAATTATTTGCCTTATTTTCATATAAAGAAAAGTTGGAAGCTGGCATATGTCTGTGGGCAAAAGTTTGAGCAAAAAAGTTCTATATTATCTTAATATTTACTCAAAGAATCTTAGAAAGAGTGAGGCGTCTTCAACTTTAAGTTGCTGGCACTTAATGTGTCTGAAAATACATGTACATCCCAGAACTGTTGGTTGCTTTATAAAACGAGGTTACTACAAAGTGGCAAAATATATTTTGGATTTGCAAGACTTTTCTTTTTACATACACATTTTACATATATTAGTGTTCTGCCCCTTGCGTTTTTGTAAGTTTTTCTGTGGCTTTACAGTACCCTTTTATAATATTACCTAATTCCATATATGTCTCACAGTACAAACTGTAATAAAAGGAAAAAAATATAATCTTAATCATAATCTAACATGGTGTCTTTAGCGCTTTTCCCTCTTATTTCCCTTTCCTCTTTATACACACTTCTTTCCAGAGGTGAGAAAGTGAACCAACACTAGAGGTATGTTTTCTTTCTCCCCTTCAGTTGAAGGGCTTGTGTGATTACTTATGTTAATCAAAGGGTTCAAATTAAATAGAGTTTTGCAGGTTGTGAGAGCTCCTGTGCCAGGGGGAGGCAGAGGCCAGAGCCTCTCCTTCCTCTCCCAGACTTTGTTTTCACAGCCCCCCCTTCAGTTCAGACTACCTCCAAATTGAAATTAGAATAAATTAACATTATTTAATTGAGTTCGCAGAAGGCTGCGATATTTCTTAATTAGCTTTCACCGGGGTTCGCGGCAGGAGAGGACCACATCCGCACAGTGAAGTGTTACTGAGGTTGACGTGACGACTGAGGGATGTTTTTGGAGGACAGAGGGGGAGCCCAAGAGACAAGGACAGTCATCTCCGGTCTTCCGATCTTTGCCCGCTCCAAGGTCTCTCGTCTTGTTATCATTATATCCAGTCCAAAGTTATTCCATCTTCTCTGATAACTTTGACATATCTTTAACAAGGAGTCTCAGATGTGGGATGTAAAGAAAGTAAGGCTTATGGCCTAAAGCTTTACATTTTATATGTTGCTTTCAATGCTAAATATTTTTCAATATTTGGAATTTGAAAATGATAGGTGTCCTGTACTAGAGCAAGACTTGTCAACTCTCTTCGCTTGTGTTAAAAGAAAGGATGCAGAATTAATTAATCCTATATTCTCCTGTATTTGCAAGGATAATTCTCAAGACACTAATGTGAGTGTTGGTGTTTGTTGCTAGTGATGATGATTTCTAAAAAAAAAAAAATGAGTGTGAGATTATTATTTTTTTGTACTCATTATGCATAGTTTTCAAAAGATTTATGTCAATGTCAAGTAAATCCAAATGTAAAGGAGGGTGATATTAGGAGTGTCATTGTCATAAATTTAAAGTTTTCCTCATAATTCACTGTTGAGAAAACACTGAACACCTTGCTGATCAATGTTAATTTAAACTGTATCTTACAAATAAATATCAGACATAGCAGACATGGCTAAATAGTACCCCCTCCCCCCAATAATTCCAGTGTTATTTGTATAGCCACTGTATGTTGTAGGGTTAAAGTTAAGGATCAAAAGAGAACATTGTCTCTTAAATTTCAGAACCTGGAATCATTATTCACAGGGAAACAGTCCATTTCTGAGACCAAGGCATTGAAGACTCCTCTTGGCCACATTGGCCTTTCCATAAGCTGTGTAATATTAGGAGAATAATCCTTGAGAGGCGTAAGGCTAAGTCAGTACTTCTCAATGTCTGCCTTTTCCCAGTGTGGACCCCTCCCCAACTCTTACTTGCGGTCTCTGAGTGGTCTGTCATTGGATCTTGTGGGAGAGAGGAGACCCAGTTTCTTCTGTCATGCAGTTTAGGTCCACTCATTGGGCTTCCTGTTGTTTCATGCTGCAGGGCATCGCTGTCATCAAGTTAGGTAGGAAGGTATCAGGCATTACTGCTCACTGATCTCAAATGTTTGGATCCTCTCTCAAACGTAAAGTTTGAAAAGGTTTAAGGGAATGTTTAGATAAGGGAATGTTCTGGGTCAAGTTATGAAATACTGTTTTTACACCAAAATTAATGTGGATATGTGGGATTTTTAAATGCTGGATAGCACTGAGAAAGCTATTTTTAACTGAATCTATGTGGTTTTAATTTTAGTTTCTCTCTTGTGTTGCTGTTTGTGCTTTCAGGTGTCTACTTTATTTAACTGTTTCATGTTTGCTTTTAGCCCGGTAGAGGGTAGCAGGTGATAGATTAGTGCTAATGAAAACACCACATTTCCTAATTTTGTTACTTCATAATAAAAGCTTTTAGATAATAAAATAATTGGGACTGACTGACCTTTATTGTGAAGAATATTGTGAAGGATGTTTATCCGCTGTTTTACAGACACTCGACATAAAACAAGTGTGTTTCAGTTAAATACACACCTCCAAGTGGATGCAGGGTGTGCTGGGCTGATGCACTGAGCTAAACCAGTAGCATGTGTGTGGAAAAGGAGCAAAAGAGTCACAGAATTTACCGACACAGGCAGCAAGTCTTTATTGCCTCCGCCGAAAAGGGCGTCCACTTGGATGTCATGTTGCCATCACTGCCCATCGGAGCTGGAGCTGATAAATACCTATGACTACTGGTCATTTGACTTAGGACTGAATGCTGATTGTACCCTTTATCAGTGAAGACAAATGCCGGATGTTAGTGAGTGTTAGTGGGTTTGTTTCCAGTGTAAATGGGGTTTAAGAGTCAGTTTTAGGTTTGCCTGTTGTGGATATGAACTGGACATGTGCCAAACCAAACAAATACCCAAATATTTGAATCAATTAACTCTTGAGACTTACAGGAATTCTGGCTTGATACACAATGTTGATCTTGAAGTCTCACAGGGCAGACATTGATATGTTTAATCGTGTTAAGTGAATAGATAAAACTCTTAATGTCCATGTGTTCAAGGACTATTCTAAATTGAATTTTTTTATATACGGTTGCCACGAAAGAACAAGCACGTTTGTTGTGTGTACTAATGTGCAGTCTTGTGTGTGTTTGTGAGGGATATATTTTGATCCAGTTACTGTAATGCGGCTATCATTTTTCCACCTCTTCCTCTGTTGGGTGCATGTCGAGTTCACAAGTTAAGCACTGCGAAGAGCTCACTCTCCTCAATACCCGCGCCGACTGGTGTAAAAGGGCCTTCCGCAAAGCGCCGCTTGTAATCTGCCTTTGGTAAGTCCTCCTTAGTTTTATCTGCCAAGGATTACCTCACAAGCTGCAAGCAGGAGAGAACGAGGGAGACGCAGAGCAAGAGAGAGAGAAATGAAAAGCAAGTCAAACAGAAAACGATGAAGATGGAACAAAATGAAAACAAATCGCTGTGTAATCTCTGAAAGAGAGAGACCTGCTTTAGAGTTGAAGGGAAGTTTCCCTCGCCACTCATTTAGAGAGGGAATTGACTAATCCCTCCATGATTGATGTCTGCTATGAGAGGCTCTATAGCAGACTAATAGGGCTTATGAGGATGACCAGAAAGTCCTTTGTGTGTGCGTGCCTGTGTGTGTGTGTATATATGTGAATGAACCAAACCTTTTTGTCTTGTGTGTCCTTCTATCCAGTGGTCATAGAGGCCAGGGGTTTGAATGACATAGCGGCCGAAGAAGGGGTAACTTTATCTTAATCTGGTTTTAATCTGCCCCCAGTCCTCCAGGTGTGTGTGGGCTTAAACCCACAAGGATCCAGGGTTTTGGGGTGAGGTTTAAGGGGGCTTCGGGTGAGGAGATACAAGTCCATGCACTTGAAAACTCCTTCAACCCCCAGAAGGTCTAAGACCCCCCGCACATTCTCGAGAGCCGCGCTCACTTAGTCATGCCATACCTTACTCCCGTCATCCTTAAGTGGCCCCTGCTACATTTTAATTGAATTAAACCAACCGTTCTCCATAATTTAAAAAGGACCTTAGAAGTACCTTATGAATTAGTCTGAGTGATTTGTCTTTCAAATTGTGTGCGTGTGTTTAAGTGTGTGTGTGCAAACACACACACATGTGCACTCATGTGTCTGTGTTTGAGAAAAGGAGAGCGAGTGTAGAAATGATAAGGCTTTAATTGCCTCTGTATGAAGCCCTCCAGCACCCCCTCTTTTGGACTGTTATGGTATGCAGGTGTGTGTACTTATGTGCTATAGGAAATACTAAGTGGCATTTTCAGCGCTTAACTCACTGATCACTGAGTGGGATCATTCCCTTAGCTTTTAATTGAGCACTCTCGTAGGAGCTTAGTTGACCTCAACAAGATTTGATCATGCAGTCCTTGATCATAATGTAATCAGCACATACATACAGTACATACATGCATACAGCGGGCTCACACACAAAATGTCCTCCTAGTGGAATATTGTTGAAATGAGGCAAATGTGACCCCAGTTAGTAGCTAAGGTTGGTTAGCCTCTACTTTGTATTAAAGACTCTTCTGCTTTAACACTCATTTCTAGAGCTCCAAACAACAGTTATTTTCATTATCAATTAATCTGTTGTTCATTCGTCTTGTTTAATCAATTAATTTTGGGGTCTGTAAAATGTCAGAAAATGGTGAAACATGTTGATTGCTGTGGGTGAGGGTTCTTGGATGTCTTGTTTGTATGCACACCCTACAGATTTTCACTTTATTGTGATAAAAGGCCTGAAGACACAGTTTATTAGAGAATTTGGACATTTTTTCTAAAAAAAAACAACAAAAAACTGATTAATCGAGGTTAATTGATTATCAAAAAATGAATGTCTTAATGAAATAATGTACATTGTCACTTCATTTCATAGTTGACAAGTATTCACCTTAACAGCAAAACACATCACTCATTTTTGCCCAAGTGGTGATTTCATTTGTTGTTGTTTTTTTATGTTGATCCAAAACTAGTCCACAGTGAAAAATGTTGACAACTTTGGGACTCATAGACATTCAAGAGAATGAATCCTAATGTCTTTGGTGATGCCTTAACGTTCCTCAAGTAGCATCAGCATACAAAATGTTCCCTTTCTCAGAGAATTTAGTGCTGACAAAATATCTCAAAATCTGATGACTGAATTCCTGTCAGCCTTAGCCAACTGCAGGCTGATATTAACATATGAAATACCACCATCCAATAAAGACAAACTTCTTGAGCCCAGTTGTGTAATATTAGATGATCTGTAAATTAGGGTTTGTTGGTGCATGACAACAGGTCAGTAACTCTACCACCATGTATCAAAGTGGCGACAGTGTGATCACCTGGTAGCCTTCTCTGCTAAATATGGGAACTTATTTTAAAGTATCAGTGATGAACCATAAACTACTGCTTCAGTTATTCACATGTTCTTTTCTGTCTCTTTACTTTCTTTATCGATACCTCCTCTCGCTCTTCCTGGATGCTCTTGTCATCCTCCTCCCTCTTTTTCTCTGCCTGTGTGTGTAGCATTTCCCCCACCACACCCGTCCTCCATCAGTATGTGTGTGTTGATGCATGTGTATTCTGATCAGGAGTCAAAGGGGTGACTTTGTAATTATGTTCATTTTAATTGGCTGTGCTATCACCCCTCTCATCACTTTGGAGCCCACACGGAGCTGGACAATGGCAGTCTGCAGTGGGGGGGTTGCACAACTGCTGTGTCAAGACCCCCCCACATACACACACACACCTCTTACACGCGCACACACACACACAGTCAGCCTCTTTACCTGCGGAACATAATTCCTAAAGTGGCCTCCTTAATGAGTTTTCCCTGCCCAGGCTTAGATTAATTGATAAATGGCGGCGTTATCGGCGCGGCTGATCTCTGAATCCATTGCACCTCTAATTTGTTTGTTGAACATGGCAGTTAAAGGAGATTAATACGTTATAGATTTATAAGCGCCACCCCCCCCTCTTTTCGTTCTCCCAAAGCTTATTTATTTATCAGAGGAAGATGAAGAGGTGGAGGAGGAGGGAAGAGATGGGAGGCCTTTGGATTCATATTCATGATTTCAAGGGAAGTTCTTTTGCTCGGCCAATAGTATGCAACATCACAATATGTACACATTCACATTGGTCAGTCTAGTTATGATCGACACTATGAATATTGTTAGAAGGCATCATACTTTATGTATGGTTCGTAATGTGGCTGCGACTTGAAACACAGTAATAGCCTGACAAACGCTGGATTTTTTAGCTCGAGAAAAATATTCATATTTGTTTGAAATGTAATAATTATACATCGACTGTTAAGTCTTTTTTTGAATATTGTGACCATAATGCATACTGAGTGGAACATTTTTTTGCAGCTAACTTAGACTTGTCAGTGCCCTCTGGTGTAATTGTGATATGTAATAGTGGTTCTAAATAACCTTAAATATATATTTGTATTGCTGTATTGCAGTCTTTTGTACATATATTGGCTACTGATGTATGCACATATCGACTGGTATACTCTGAGCACAATCACTGATAAATGTACTGTATTAAAGCCACATCAGATTTACTGTGGATCAAAGCTGCCAACACATGTGGCAATCATGGCAGCAAGTTCACCAGTGGTCAAAGTGTGAATTCTTAATTGGACCTCTGGAAAAGAACACAGAGCACAGTTGACCTGACAGTCAGTGTTTTGTATGCAGGAACCAACCAAGTAAACGCATACAAAACTTGATCATTTCTGCATATCATAAATGTTAGGTAGAGTGTGACACAACAGCAACGACCTTCCCCTCCTCTCATTTCTCATGCTACGTTCCATTCCACAGTGTGCATAAACAGTGCTCCCTGCTCTCCATACAGGGAATGTCAGTGAAGAGAACTTCCTTTGACAAAATTTTTCCATTTGAAACACCCTGCAATGTCACACAGATATATCATACCTCTCATACATTTTTTATTCATCATCCTTGATAATTATGACTGGTAATGTTAGTTCCAATGACAATACTTGCAGACATATGTAAATATAAAAAAATAAATTACTATGTAATGATATATATTATGTGTTATCTAATATTTCTAATATTTGTTAAATTTATCATTTCAAATTAAAAATAAATACAAAATATACAAACATCTGAGATATAAACCTCCTCAGTGGGGTTTGATTTTGGTGCAGTGACTAATGGGTAACCTTGCTTGTCAGCTTCCTGCAAAGTGAATACCCATTGTTCATTTGTTCCCTACACAGTTCACAGTTCCCTTTGAACTGAGCATTTCTTGCTCCCTTCGGTTTGACATCTTACTTAACATGGCTGAATACCCCGTGCAGTCCACTTCACGGGGTACTTCCAGGGGATCGGAACGCAGCCTCAGTTTGTACATACCTGCATCCTTTCCTTGCCTCTACTGGTGTCGTAGTCCCTCCCACCTGAGATGTGAGCTGAGGATGCAAGGAAGTGAGAGAGGAGTGGAGGCAACAGGCATTTATCAAGACGAGACATTTTTGCTTCAGAGCTGTCCATTTAATATGACGTGTGGCGCGGCTGCATCATCTCTCCATTGTTTTGTTACAGCCTCCTGTTGTATTGAATTATCTCTATCAGATGAGCGTAACAGTGTTCATGACAACTTATATATTTACTATCATTCAATTCACAACATGGCATAATTAGAACAGCAGCTTACAAGGTGCTACACAAACCGTGAAGCGCAAAAGGTTTGATGGCATCCTGTTCGCACCTCTTCTATACGTCACTGTGCATTCTCACTCGTAGCTCCTCTGGCAAGCCTCCTCTTTGAACTGTGACTCAGAACTGATGACACAAGGTGGTCGAGGC
Organism: Lutjanus campechanus; assembly: GCA_027495735.1. Classification (NCBI taxonomy): domain Eukaryota; kingdom Metazoa; phylum Chordata; class Actinopteri; order Lutjaniformes; family Lutjanidae; genus Lutjanus; species Lutjanus campechanus. The sequence goes on from JAJHUR010089332.1 coordinate 23,198, forward strand.
CTACAGTAATGTTGAGAGTGGATGAGAGGGGGAAGGATTGACCCAGAAGCATTTTGTAATCTCTTCTGCTGGATGTGTATAACTCATATGAGGGAAAAGATGGAGGTGAACTCACTATCAGTACCATCAGAGATGTTGTCTTGTTTTGTTTCTAACTGGATCCCAGCTTCCATACCATCGATCCCCAGCACCCCACCCCTTTACAGCACACACACACAAGCTCAATCCCAAACCTACCCACCCTGCATGTCTTTTTTTTTTTTTCCCCCAGCCAAAGCTAATTTGCAGAGGCGTGAGTGTGGGTAATGCTACTGCCGTTTCCATGACAAGCTAAAGCCAGCGCTTACACCGCATTATGCCCCTGTGTTACACGTTAGGCGAGCAAGCAGGCGGGTGGGCACACTGCAAGCTGGCACAGTCACTCGTTTGTCTGCTGCCTCCTCCAAACTGTTATTTCATGATGGGGTTTTTTTTTTTTTTCAGTGAATGGTTTTTATTTCAATTTCAAAGCTTTGCCTGTCCTCTCCTGTTCTGCTTTTTTTTCCTCTTTTTTCTGCTTTGCATGGTTATGCCTTTGGAGCAGAATAGGCCTTGGAAGCAAAATGGTCCTGGAAAAGGAAACCGCTTTTCCTGATTTTTGCATTTTACATCTCAGTAGCCAACTGCCGAAAGGCCCTCTCTCTTGGCCTGCAGGTTCACTGCGAGATGGGAAGCATATCTGCTTCTGAGCAAATCGCTAGAACCCCCCCCACCCCCCAAATTCACCATCATGATGAATGTATTTACATATTTTCCTACTTTGTGATATTTGCACAAAGATTTGTTAAAAAATTGTGGAACAAACAGTCCAATGTTATCCGGCTGCGTGGCACAGCAGCTGAGTGCCTTGCTCAAAAGCAGCAGGCTCAGTCTGTCATATATTCAGCCTCCCTGCGAGCTCTCAGGTGTAACGGGTTATCACTCTCTCTCCACCTGTTCACACACACAAAATTAAGCCTGACTTAACCGAACAGTGTCTACATGCACAGTCACACGTACGTGCACACACACACTTTTCTCTCACGGCTCTCTTTGGAAGGAGCCCCTCCTCGGTGTGATTACAACAGTAATGCGATATTTCCTTTGTATGTTAATGTGTATTATTTTTCACGCTACATTCGCTCTCCTCTGCTGCTCCAGCCTTTTGTCCTCCCCCCCTTTTCCCCTATTGTTCCATCCACTCCACATCTCCATTTACATAATTGAACTTTTGATTGGACTTTGCTCCCTCCCCTCCGCTCTAATGCGGGCCACGTTTGAAATCCGAAGCATAATTTCATGGGTAAGATGACGCGAGGCGATCGTTTTTCTTTTTCGCTCTGTCTTTTTTTTTTTATGTGAAGACGTTGGACGTAGAAAGCCCAGATTAAACAAATTGCTTGTTTTGATTGAATGTGCAATTAAGTAATTGAGCATGTTGATAGTTGGAGCCCAGCCAATCAGATGAGCGCTCAGTGGCAGGATGGACAGGCCACTTAAGTTCACTAACCTCTATCCTCTTAAATGTGAACAGGTATTAGTGTTTTTCAAGTATGTGTGTGAACATCTTGGAAAAGAGTTGAGTGTTTCTAAACTGTATCTATCCATGAGTGTGGATGTATGCTGTCACTTCAGTGTCTGTGTGTATGTGCCTGCTGTTCAGTATCAGTACATTAGAATATGAGTGTGTATACAGTATGTGTAGCTTTACTCTGTAGACCCTGTTGTCATTTGAAGTGAGTCTGCGTGTTTGTGTGTGCTTTGCAATGTGTGCGTGTTCTCGTGTGTGTGTGTGTGCATGGACTTTTTTTTTTTTTTTTTGCCGTAGGCTCCTTGAGCGGATTACAAGTTTTAAAGAGTATGAGATTCAACACCTCCTCAAATCTGACACTCTCTGACACTGCTTTGAAGCCATGGAAGTGAGATTGGAGAGACACGGAAGCTCTTTTCTTTCCACAGAGTCGTGGGTTTATGTCATTGGGTTGAGGCCAGTTAAGTTTCCATTGAAGCGTCGTGCCCCAGAGGGAGAGACAAAGCTGCCACTTAAAGCGTTTCACTTGTATCTTTTTTATGACTCTGAAAGGCCAGTTTTAATGGCCTCCATAGTCTTTAGTCATTTAATTATAAATGTATACTACACTTTGTTTTCATTTGTCCTTCTTCATTTAGACAAACAGGGTGAGCCTGACTGGTTAACATATATTAACCCAGAGTTTGTAATTCAGCATTATGCTTAAGCATCTGTCTTACAACTCAAGTTGTACTGTTCAGTTCCTGACTTTGATCTGAAAAACAGTAAAATAATCTGTCATTTTTTAAAAGTAATTAAAGTTTTCATATGAGATACACACACACAAAAAAAAACAAAAAAAAAACAGCAAGGCCTTGCTTAAAACTTAAAACTTAAAACTTTTTTCTTTTTCAATTTTTCTCAATAAACCATTAAGAGTAATTGTAGGGCCCAACCAATACTGCATTTATCGGGCCACTAGTGGTATCACAGAAAAAAATCTGATATTTATAATATCAGCTGATATTATTTATACCGTTTCTAATATACAGTATATAGAATATTAACACATATTTTTTGCAATGATCCCTCAAAAGTGATTAACACTTGTGACAAAGTCATGTAATGGAGGCAGCATATTTTACAGTTTAACAATAAACTTAATCATTCAAAAAGTACACCAGGACAACAGTTAACTTTCCAAAGCATTTTTAATCATTCTAATTAACTATAACTGAAAAAACACAAATAGAGCAAAATATATGTATATTTTAAACCTTAATTTAGAAAAAAGGATCAAATATACACCGAATGTTGCCTATAAAGCTAACAAATAAAAACAGTTTTCCTCATGTTTTGTTAAAAAAGAAAGTTTTCATAAAGGTGGATATTGGACAACATACATGCAGCAGTACAAACCAATATAGCTGTAATAGGATAATTAGGCCGATAATATTGATCGACTGATGCATTGGTTGGGCTTTAATTCATTGTTTTAATTAACAGCATTCTACAAAGTAATTTTAGCTTTTGAATGTTTTAAACTTGACCTTTATTCCCTACACCATGCTTGCCATGAAGAAGGGTTTACTGTTAGTTATAGTACTGCTCAGCTCACAGTACGTCAGTGGATGTTTGCTAAGTTGTTCAAGAAGGTTTTTTAAATTACTTCTGCTCTTATACAGTACAGTAGATATTGGCATATTGCCCGAATCTAAAAGCAACAATTGCCAACCTCGCTGCAGAATTGTTCTTTTGCTTAGGTCCAAAGATCGACCTGTGACAATTTTCTAATTTTCCATATCATGGTTCATCCGCTTTACCCATGATCTCGAATCACATCCCGCCCTGCCAAAATCACATTGCTGACACCAAAAATCCTCCTCCTGACACCAGCACCAACAGGAACCTGGATGCTTCCATTCCCAGGTTTGCTCCTATCTTGTCATTCAGGCATTGTAGTGAGCTTAACCCCCCTTCTTTCTCTCTCACATCCTTTTCCCTTCTTCCATTTTTTTTTTTCTTTCTTTGCCCCGTCGGATGTATGTTGTTGACACTGAGGCATCAGGAATAATGGAATCGCTTGTCAGTGGCTTGTATTTTTCGCCCAGGCTGTTAGGGCTGCGTATAATAGTAGCAGAGGAGGAGGAAGAGGGGAGGTTATGTGCCACTGATAGTAATGAAGGTTGCCTTTTCATTTTTTAATATGGAATGTTTGTGGGCCGAGGCAATGCTCTCCACTAATCCTACCCTCGAGCCGAGCTAGCTACATGGCTGTGTCAGTGTTACACACATACACACACACATCCAGTGACATTCACACAGACAGATAAAAGACAAACACACACGCACATACACAATACATATATGTGCACACCTTCCTTTAGGCAAGACAGCAAACCGTTTGATAAGTCAGGGTGCATTTCTGCTCCTCATGAAAATTTCACTCTTCCCGTGTTTGTGTCTTAAGGAAATGCAGCCAGTTCCTGTAAAAGAAGATATGGTATTTGTTCAATATTTGATGGATATGAAAGCTTGAGTGCGTAGATGCATTTGTAAACCTTTATCTGGAAAAGTCCGTAATGGAACAGTCTGGACTGCCGAATTGAGAAAATTACATTGAGTTTGGTTGCGATGAGCGTGGGGTCACTGCTAGTCACGTGCTGCTGTCGTTGGATGAACTCTGTGTCGCTTTTAAAAACTGGTTTGACAGGAATGAAGAAACGAGTCCCTCTCATTGACGCGTATGTATTTTTGACATGGCACATTTGCTTGGTTTAAGAAAGATTTTCAAAGCACCTTAAGTTGATTAAGTTGACTTTTAGGTTTTCACTAACACACTGTCCTACCTTTTTAAAGTGTATATTATGCTGCATGTTTATTTGTGTGTGCATTTGTTTTCTCTTGGCACAGACACCCGTATGTCGCTAGGTGGGGTGGTGTGTATAAAAAAAAGAGTGAGTCGTAAAGTCTGTGTCCCAATGGCTAATGTATGTCTTTTTTTTTTTCCACTGGCTGTGTCACACAGGTGTGTATTTTTCTGTGTGTGTGGGTGTGTGTTTTCCGCCGGCTAGGGTGCAGGGGTCTGCGGCACTGGAGTGTGCTGTGTGTCTAATTGCTTTAATAGCACCTGGTCTCTAATCCAAGGTAATTAGAGCGCTCAAATTAGACAGCTACTTTCAACCGTCACTTTAAAAAGCAGAAAGGGAAGGCCTGGAGGAAGACCACTCCACACTGAAACTCTACAAACACACACACACAAAAGGTGGCAAAAGCAGAGGACAAGTGGAGAAAGAAGTTTTAGTTCAGTTGACCAAAAGGCCTATGTGTTTGTTTGTGGAAAATGTAGAGAAATTGATATATTTTAGTTACAAAGCTGATGTTTCTTTAGATTAGTCAGTGTCATGTTAAGTAGATTCAAATTATTTGATAGGTTCAAAAACAACATCTTGTTTGCAATAACCTCTCTCCTCATCCACATAGAGTAACGGCGGCCGTGTTGTAATCGGTATTGACTTTATGACTTTTTATCTCTTTCTTTCTCTTCCACTTTTTTTTTTCTTCAGCTTGTTTGAGTGGCACGCAGGCATTGTCGAGGCCGCCTAAAACGTGTCTGGAGAAGCTGTGGGGAAAGGTTAAGGCCCTCTTTTAAAGCCGGAAATGTCAAGTGTCCGCCCCTCAGGCTCCCGCTACCGTCTCCCTGTACTGAGACTGCCGCAGGGGCCTGCATGACTCACATACACAGGCACACACACTCACACTGGTGCAAAGGTTAGGACTTGCTATTAGAGATGGCCTCCAGTCTCTTTCATCTGATTTGGCCCTTTTGGCATCTCAGCAGGGTCCAGGCTCGCGGTCACAGGTTAAACTACAACAATAGAAGAGTAAGAGACATCCAGGTGCTTATAGACTACAGCTACCTGATTGCTTTAGTGCCACTGTTGTTTATTACTCTTGACATTACAAACCAATGGGATGGGAATTCAAACGCGTGGTTGTTCACTTCTGGGTTTCAACATTAAGCTTTATCATGCTTCATCATAGCTCTCTCTTTGGAGTGACATCATCAAGCCAATCTTTTACATCACTTTTTAATTTCCAAATGAATTAAAGTCTCATTTTCTTTTCTTTCTATGCCCCTGAATAACCTTCTGCAAGAGGCTTAAACATGCTCAAGTCTGCACACCATCACCTTATAATACTGCTTCCCCCACTTTGTCTTTGCTCCCATCAGTCCTTTCCCTCTCCTGTTCTTGCAGTAGCAAAAAGCCACCAACAGAGGGGGTCGGTTGGCCACCACAAGCCTTGTTACAGGGCTGAGATTCAAAGCAGTCACATTGCAGTGAGCTGTGTTTTCTCCAGGCCTTCACTGTGTGTCTTTTAAAAACTGGGTTAACTCGTTATGGTGGTCAATATCAGGCTGTGTAACGTTCACATGTCCTCATTCACTTTTCACTTGTAAAGGTTAAGTAAAGGTTTGATTTGCATAACCTCCTCGTGCATTGAGGTTAAATATCACCTGGTGAAGTTTGCATATTGCTGTTGCCATCTAATCCAATATTGGACAAGACAAGGCCTGGTGTCTGGAGTCTGGCACTGTGTACAGTCGTATTATCTAAACAGAAAGTCTTTTATAGGGTTCAGGAAAGCAGATTAAATGCCAAAATTACGTTGTATATTTTATTTTCATTTACCAGTATTGAAAACTTCATCTTATTTTGTGTATTGATATTAAACTCTAAAAGTCAAGCTAAGCTTGATAAAAACTTAGACACCCTGTTAATATTGTGCTGTGTAATTAAGGAAATCTGTCTCATTACTCATGTGAATGTCATTGTCTTGATACAACGGTAATATGCACTTGGATTCTGAACACATTTTATAGTCTTTTTGATCACTGGCCTCTAATGAATTTAATCAAATCGCAGTGACATTTTTGCCATTTTTCTCCAAAATGATCTGAGAGAATTAGCCCATATCTGTCGCTCCATAACCAGATTAGTGAATAGCCAGCTAAATAATCAGAATAGCATTGGTTCTGCTGGCCGTCAGAGGAAGACCAGTGTCTCCGTGCCACCAAGGATTTGTGGGATTTGGAGTCTGGGAGAGAGAAGGCTCCTAATGGTGAAAGCTTTCGAGCCAGATAAGACTTCAAAGGCGGAGCTAATTAATAAGATGTTTACATTATCCACGGTCATACGCTGCTTTGTGCATGACCCTTCTTTATGGCGTGTGTCTGCATGCGTGCGCGCACGTGCATGTGTGGGCTCATTGTATGTCAGTAAAGCAAGCTAATTGGATGGATGGAGGTTGCTAAGCAAAATATTTTATTGAGAAATAAATAATAGAAGCAGCTCAGATGCGGAGGAAAGGGGGTGGAAATGTGGACAATCTTTTAAATATACGTTTTGTTGTTGTTGTTTTTTTGTTTTGTTTTGTTTTTTTTTAACTACAAACCCAAACCTGTTGTGCAAAGTACCCAGGGTTTATGTTTTATGTTTGAGTGCCTTTCCAATGTTTCCATCACTCAGTATTAATGTTTACTTCATATAAATGTTTACAGTGATTAAACTTGTGTGACTAAAAAAAAAACAGCCCTCATTTATGAAATGGATATCAACATGCTGCATCACTGCACTCCAAATTGCAAAAGGAAGAATCAGTAGGATGTTTGTAAGTGTCCTGAGCAGAGAGAAGAGAAAGAAATATAGGCAGAGGGCTGAGACTCTGCAGATTCAGACACCTCCACCCACTGCATCATAAGTGATGACTGAAAGGGAAAATGTTTCTGAGTCTATCCATGTTTTTATAAAAATGTTGCATATTATGCCTTTTAAGGTGCAACATTTCAAATAATTTAACGCAAAATCTTTTCTCTTCCCTCCCCTCCTCCTCTCACTCTTCTCTGCTTGCAGCCCAGTCCCGTCCCGAGCCCGGTTCTGGGAGGGAAGCCGAACGCTAGCCAGTCTCTGCTGGCCTGGTGCCGCGAGGTCACCAAGAACTACCGTGGAGTGAAGATAACCAACTTCACAACCTCCTGGAGGAATGGTCTGGCTTTCTGTGCCCTGCTGCACCACTTCAGACCTGACATAATGTATGAAACACACAAACACACACTAAGAGAATGTTCTCAATGTTAGGGCAAGAACTAAGACCAGCAAGTCAAATTTTGGGGGAAATCAGACTGTTGACCCCTTAAAGGACCAGTGTGTCGGATTTAATGTCATCTTGTAGATTGCAAACAACTGAATACCAATCGCCTCACCCTCTTCTTCCTAGGATGTACAGTAGGAGAAACTAAGGCGGCTATGCTTTTTGGGCCAAAAAGGCTCTTTCGATAGTAAAGGTTGTGTTCTAAGTTAACGAAAACACAACTTTTCTTATTTTTCAGGTGATTATATAGTAATGTAAACATTTATGAATATTATATTCTGTTTCAGCAATATTTTGCCAATAAGTCACCGTAAATCTTACACTCTGGACCTTTAAAAGTCAAAGTCAGACAATCATATCTGTCAGTATGTTTGACTAAGATGACAGTTGTCAACTTATGCACGCTGACTCATGTTTGCTGCCATCACTTATCTAGTTGTTCTTGTGTGAGTGCTTATAATTCTTTGTGGACATTTTAAATATTCAGTCTATGTGTCTGAGAGTTTCCTTAAATGTTGAGTATTTAATGTTTTTACTCTCAAAAGTACAACATATGGAAAACCTGGAGCCCCATCAAGAAGGCAAACGTGAAGATAATTTATCAAAACCGTGCTCTGTGTACATGTGTGTGTCTGTCTGTGTGTGTGTGTGTGTGTGTGTTTATGCTTGTGTGCCTTTGCACTCCGGTGTGTTATTTTTACATATTTTCCACTCTATTAGTTCTGTTGATTGCACTGCTATGAAATTGCATGTTACAGTTCTAATGCCATTACATGTGATGCATATTTAAACACAACTCTTTCTCCACTATCTCTCTCTGTCTCTCTCTCTCCTCTTTTTTTTTTCTCGCCTGCCTCCTCTCCGACCCTCCCCACTGTTCTTCCAGAGACTACAAGTCGCTCAATCCTCAGGATATTAAAGAAAACAACAAAAAGGTAAGAGGCAGCCACCGCTGGGCCCTTCACACCACTTAGCTCCCTCCCATCCACATCTCCATTTGGCCTTATTTAGAGATCTGCCATTAATCCCTGGATATAGTGTGTATGTGTGTGTTCATGGTTTGATGGGGGAGGGTGGAAACACACATGAAGGCAGGCAAATGCATGTGCTCACAGTCACACATGTGCACTACAGCCAGAATGTTATAATGACAGTGTTCATAAGACATTCCCCCTGCTGTGATGAGTGTACCTGGCCATGTGCACCCAAAGCATAACTTAGTCACCTAGCAGAGGTGAGATGGTATCTTAACTCAGCTGCCTGCTGGGAGCTTACTAAACTGCCCCTGCGCTGTGTGTGTTGATGTCGCTCTGTATATAATAAGAGCATATTTGTCTTGTGTTGATTAGACTGTTTTCTTTGTGTGTGTTTAAAAGAGTGTGCAGGAGGGGGGGGTATGCATGTGTTGCACTAACTGTATTCCATGTCAGCTTGAGTATCAGTGACTACGTTTACGTGCACACAATATTCAATTTTTTGTCCTTATTCCTTAAAGGACAGTATTCCTACTAGGCTGTTTACTTGGCTAATGAAAAGGAATATTCAACTAATATTCCCGTTTATACGCATAGTTGTTTACTCCAGTTATGGAAAGGTAGAATTGCTCGAGCTACTTGAGCCGTTTTGCCTTTCTGCATCAATCAGATTTTTTTTTGTACTGGTGGCAAACTGTGCTTTTTCACCAATGACTGTATGAACACAGCCTCCCTCTTTCATTTGTTAAACCACCTTCTTGACAAGATTGGTATTACGATATTTGAATATATACAAAAACCTGTTGATATCCAAGTCTTTCATAATGTTTAAAAGCACGGCTGGGTATTGGTACTCAAAACCTTTAAGGTATCAATTGAAATAAAATTTCTCCAGTCAAACAGTACCTTCTGCTGATCCTTTTGGCACCTAGATCTGGGAAAAAAGTACTTAATGAAGTACTTAATTTTTATCTGTGTCACTTTAAGGGTACTGGTGTTGGTACTGGTATCATAATTTTTTAAATGATATTCAGCCATCTTTAAAAGTATGGGTTTCTTCTTCCAACAAGAAAAAAGCTTTCCATTTGTCTATACACCTCTACCCCAGCCTAGGTTCTTTACCTACAGAGCTGACTGTAAACATATACAGTATATACATATATACAAGTCCAAATGCTTGACTTGCAAGCACAGTGGCCCACTGGGCCTAAGCGCAGGGAAAATTTTATTTTCAAGGGATGTATTTGTACAATGTTTTTTAAACAACAGTTATAGTAGTACAGCCCAGTTGGAAACAGATATAATGGTTAAAACGTGACTGCAGTATAGCTGGGCACTTTCCGGTGTCCCCCATAGGACCTTATTTCAAAAAATATATATATGGTAGTCAACAGTGAGCGACAAATAATATTTTGTTCCTGTTTGAATGAAAGCAATCAGTCTGTTGCTGGCCCATGTTGGGCCTCTTTCAAAATATACTTGACACAGATCCTAACAACTTAACTGGGGTAAACCCTGCCGAAGAATGCTCCGAAAACCTGAATAATACCGACATATCCCACGTCTTAATTGGAACTCTAAATTCAGAATAAGGCCTAATTTAGATTATCCAAACAGAATACACATATTTATATTTGGAATAAGAATGGTAAATGAATGTGCATGTAAACATAGCCACTGACTCTTACATTGCCCTCTCTCCTAACATATTTTGACCCATACATATGCACTCACTCCTGAAGCTCAACTGAATAACCCATTCACACCTATTTGCCTCCATGCCCTATGTCATCATATCTGCACATTCACAGTTAGAGGTGCACCGTCGCACACATCCCCATTTTTCCTCTTGTCCCTCTGGCTCTTCGCGCGTACATTTTACAATTTTTCCGTGCACACTTGCAAAACACACAAATTCACACTGGTGTTTTTCCCTCCTGCTCTGCTACTACACATTCACACGTGTATACACACAGGCCCCCTGTCCCCTCTTTGGCCCCGAGGGCTACACAGAACGATATGCGTCGGGTTCCTGCAGCTTGATTTCCTCTTCTCATACACACTCTGGCTCAGTGATAACCTCTGGTGGCCCTGTTAGGCATGAATGCTACCCTGTTGACAATAACCACAGTGGAGGCAGAGGGAGAGACCCAATCCCATATCTACTAACTGCCCCTCACCCCCCTCCAGGTGCTCAAGTAGCCCTGAAGAAATTGGTTAGATATAAGTAATATGGGAATATGCCGTGGAAGGTGATACCTGGTGAATAGCTACAGCACTGTACCCAGTGCGGTGCGACCAGTTTCTCTGTAAAGATCTACACCGGCTGCTCATGTACATTTCGCCAAGCAAGTGGCGCACAGAGGAGACACAGGTAGATATCCCCACACTGCCAAAGTGCTGTCGTCCTCAACAATCTGGGTACATGCGTATATAAACAAAGTTGGGGATGTGCCAAACAAGCTACACGCAAGAAAATGTATATCTAGTTCATGTTGAAAGTGGGCAAATTAAATTGCACAGGATTTTCTTCCTTTTCCAGAAGCATCCAATGGTCCCCCCCAGAAAATATCCTTAAAAGTTGGAGGTCAGTTTTCTAGTGTGTGAAATGCGTCTTTGTACCACAGTTACACACTCTGATACCTTAAATGCATTACAAACATCTTGTTCTATCTAACTGTTATACAAACCCAAACATTACCTGCCTACACATTTCGAAGAAACATCTTACCCTACTGATTTTCAGTGTTTCACGAATAGAAGGATATGCGGTGTTTTGTGAAATGTTAAAGGTAGAATATGCAGCATTGTTTGTAAATGCATCATTAAAATTTGGCCCTTCCACCCCGGCTCAGCAATCAAAAGAGAGAGCACAAGACGCATAGAGTGAATTAAAAGAGTAAACACTGTCAACAAGAATAAAGCAGTGAAACGGAAGTAAAACGTTATTTTCTGATTGTTTCGCAGCAGTTATGTTGTAAAGCACAAATAAACATGATCACACCTTGGCACAAAACCGGATTTTAATACAGCGATCCTCAATCTGCGCTGCCTGTGTGTTTGTATATTTGTGTATGTCTTTATGCAGCTCTCACAGGCAGAGAGCAGAGCAGAGAGACTGAGCATGTGATGTAACCATTGGTTGCTAGAGGAAAATATGAGAGAATAATGGTATCTGCAGATACAGACACCACTACACACTTCTAGTGGGTGAGTGATGATTATGTTTATATGCGTCAGTACATACATTGTTTGTTTTTTTAGGGAAATGCAGCATTATAGGCCCTTTAAATAAGGAGATTATTGGTCTAACACGTGAAATTATTATGCGCTGTATTGGCCAATCACTGTCCCATTACATGCCAAGTCTGCAGGGATGATATCCGAGAATAGGTAAGAAATATTATAAGTTATCAAATAGGAAAGTGGTTGATTTATCAGCCAATAATAAATACTACCAGCATTTTGTGCTTGACAACTGTTGTAATGAGACAGACATTGATGGCATGTGCCACTTTATGTTGGTTCTTAGATTAATTTCTGTGTAAAGCAACAATAAAATCTGCATGTAAACTGATTTGCGTTGTATGCAAGACATGATGTCTGTGGGCCTTTATACTATAGAAGCTGTTGGTATGCTTCCAGTAGTTCCACATACAGTAATTGTACATGAATCACCCTTGGTGTTGTAGGTGACTGATTGTGAAAGCCAGTTGGTTCAGGCGAAAGGAAAGAGGAGTAATGCACTGTGTGGTTTCATGTAGCACCCTGAAGGTGTTGAGCTAGAGAAGGGTGATCGTGATATTGCCTGCAAGAAGAGAGAAACGATTCACACCAGGCAAAGACACCATAGTGTAGCAGGTTAAGGGCCACAAAGGAAAAAGGACTGAAGATATAAAAATGAGAGAATGAACAGCAAAGACATAAATGTTTTAAGAGGAAATCAAAATGTGTGAAGAACATAATGAAAGACTGTGTTGAAAAGAGACGTCCGTTCCACCCTTAGTGTTCTAGAGTTGCTTCATAAGGAGTCATTATAATGTATAGAATTTATTGAATGGGCAGCAGAAATGGAAATGTACAACTATCTCTGCTTTTCATGGGGAGTTGATAGACATGCCCCTCCTCCTTTCACAGTCTATCTGTGAAGAGTGATTGCAATGAGCTCAGACTGTGCTGAATTATGACAGATAAGGACAATCAATATTGGGGGTGGTTTGAAAAAAGGGGAGAGAAGTGAATATTTAGAACATTGACAACCTTTGAAATGATCCATTATCAATGGATGTGTGTATGTATGCTAGTTTGTGGAGTGTGTATATTGAAAACACCAGTGTGTTTGGACTGCTTGCTCCTCTGTCTTGTCTATTTAGTCAGTGTGCTGTTATGTGTGTGTGTGTGTGTGTGCGCGTGTGTGTGTGTGTAATGAGGCCAAGGAGAAGTCATTTGTCATGCCATCTGATAGTGTTGCACCAAGCACCAGGCAAAAGCTCCCTGAGCACGACCGTGAGGGGTTGGGCCGAGGGGAGGAGGTGTTGATGATTGACAACGATAGATAGCTGTCAGTCACTGAGAGGGAGTGGAGGGGGAGCAGGGAGCAGCGGCCTGGGGCAGGCGATGGGCACATTCAGTCCAGACCAAAAGCTTTGTTAGCTGGATGATGGAAAGGGACAAAACGAGATATTTCCTAAAATACATGATATTCATATTGGACAAAAAGAGAAATACAGAAGATCAGTTCCTTTACAGGCACAATTCAACTGCTGTTAACCAAGCAACAGTCCTGGCTGATATAGTTGAAATCATTGTCATTTACAATAATAATTTTGGATAAGGTTATACATAGGGCTGGGCGATATACCTGAAAAATCTATCAGGATAAAATCAGTCAATCTCTATAATTATTCATAATTTTTCATGAAGACTGGGAGAAAAGAAGCTTGAATTTAACTGCCTTACTTTGAATTACTTTATTTATCAAGGCAGGTGCACAGGTGATAGACCTAATAGACTTATTTTTTTTAAAAAAGAACAGCAATGCCATAATGGCAAGTATGTCCTCGCTCGTATCTCACTGTGCACTCACTCCATGCCATTTCTGTTGTTTTTACATGTCGATGGTGCAACTAGACAACACTCCTGTTGAATGATTGGCTACTTGGCGTCACTCATACCATGCTCCATTATCAAGGGACATGATAGGCTGTTTCTGATTCAGGGCGTATTCATCGTGTACTTTTATGTCAGTTTGAATTTAATTTGGATTTCTGGATTACTATTGACGAAGTGCCTATTTATAATAAATATCACTATTGTTTTGTTGCCTAGGCCTAGTTATACATCAAAATATGGGGAATGTTAAATTCACAAATAAATAATGCAACAGGCTGACTTTTATAATTCATTTATATAACACAATTTTGTGAAGAAGGTAATAAACGATAATATTGAATTATTGTCCACCTGTTTTTGTAACAATTTATGGTCTCCACTTCTCAGAGAGCTTAAGATAGTGTTTTTTTTTTTAGGTAAACTGTTTTAAATAAATTTCAAATAATGAAGTTCAATGTTGTGATCAGAGAAAAAAAAGACTATTTACACTATGTTTTTATGTCATTTGAAAAAAAAAATGCAAGAAAAAAATACAAGATCAATAACTGGAGCTTAAAGGATAAATTTGGTAATATTCGATAATTTTCTTATTGTCAGCAAATCACACAAAAAGACCAAGACCGGCTATGAATTGATTCTGCTAACAAATATTTTCTGTGTAGCCAAAGCTAGGGTTTGGTGATATGGACAAAATCTAATGATTATGATCTTTTTGACCTAATACCTCAATATAGATATTGATCGATATTGCAACAATATTATAGGGATGACTATTGGTGCTTTCACAAAATATTAAAACAACAGGATTTTTGATAAATAATCATCAGTAATGTGGATATAATGACTAAGTGGGTAAAGGGAAATAATAGAACAACTAGAACAGCCTGACAAGTTCAGAAAATTAAATCACTTCACAGTAATGCAGCCTTTAAAACCAAGAAAAGACAACAATTATATCATGCCATATCACAGTATAACAATCTAAGTAATGCTAAGATGAGGGGCGCCCCTGTAGCTCGATTGCTGGAGCTTGCACCCCATGTGCTGGGGCTGTTAGTCCTCTGCTTTACATTTTTAGTCAGACTGACCCATTTGTTGGCTATAACAAACATCTAATACCACCATCCTTATCTTTTAACTGCAGTGGGCACATACTGTAGGCTACACCACAAAAAAACAATTCACCTCAAAACAACAGGTCCTCTCTCAATAATCATCAGTGTCTCAGTATGACATGATCCTTGCTCGTCAAGCTATAAGAGAAGATATAGAAAGAATAAATCATGACACTGAGGTCAAAAAGACTGTAGCGCATGTCAAGACTAACATTGACCCTGAAACAAAACCCAGCTCGAGAGCCTCCCTCCCTCCTTCCTCCTCGTACAGCTCTCACGTTCTCCCACTCTCGCGCTTTTCTCTTTTATTCTTTCTTTCTCTCCCTATTGAGCAGCAAAGTTGTCGCTCTCTTTCACAGCCTACCCTGGGCGAGAGGGGAACAATGTAAGCACACTTTGCTCCCCTGAATACTTGTTAGAAACCCAATCAGGCCCTCTTATTCCCCATATTCTTTTTCTTTCTTTTCTCTCTTTCTTTTTTCTTTCACACTCCCTTTCTGCCAGGGGAAGGAGGGGGGGAACTTAAACAGGCTCGCTGTAAAGGCAAACTCCTCTCTGTTCTCCCTTTTCTTTTTTCCCGCCGTCAGTTCTTTCTCCCTGCCTTGTCTCTGCAAGCACAAACACATACTTTCCATCAATGGAAAGGGACAAAAGAGGTGAGAGTGAAAGAGACTCCTCCTAACAAAAGACATCATAATTGATTGTAAATTGAGAAACATCTCAGTTAAACCACCTTCGAACTCACTATTCCTTTGCTTCTGTTCTCTTTTCACCAGTTCTCTCTGTCATAGAATCAAATACAGTTGGAGAAATTAGATATACTAGATTGAAAAGGGTTTTCTGAGCTGTGTCCAAAATCACTTCCTTATTCACTCTCTACATAGTAAAACACTGAGTGGTCAGTTGAGATTTCTAAGACTTATAAATGATCATAACGTTGTGCCATCACTGACAGGTGTAGTGTGGCTTTTTTTTTTAAAACTTTATTTATACTTGACACAAGGGTATAACAACAATCCCTCCGTAGATTCTTGAGGTGTGAGTTTTTAACAATAGTTCCACAGCGGATCTCCTGTGAGAGGCACTGGATCATGCATGAAGTATATTCTCCACACTAACTCTGTGTCATTATTTTGATTTATTTTCATCTTGTCACATTACTTTCTTTCATTCACTGTGATAGAGTGGCCAGCACAGTCAGTCTTTCTTCAACTAATTAATATTGTCCTCAATCTCAGAAATTCTACATTTGTATTAGGAACTTGTAAAAGCATACATAAGCAACCCAATCACTGTTCTTGTGGTTCATGATATGTCTGCAACTGCTGTAGCCCCTACGTGTAGTTTTTGAGCTGGTGCAACTCAGCAGTTGTGTGTAGACTCTCCCTAATACTATAAACTGTAACTGTTATTGTATCTTTTTATCATTATTATTATTATTTTTCTTTTATTATTATGTTTTTTTGTTTTTTATTATTAAATGCAGAAATTTTGCATTTGAAGATCAGATATTCAAATGAAACGGAGGAAACATAATATGGTGCATTACGTAGTAAATATGGAATATTAATATGGAGTCAGTATCTTTTGTTGAAACAACAGTGGAGATGCGCTTGGGGAAAGGACTTGGCCTGTCCGTAAAGGTTCAGTGTTTTTGATTTATGGGGATATATTGGCAGAAAATGTCAGAAATGGAATAAATAATCATAGGTATGTTTTCATTAGTGTATATTTACCTGAAGATAAGAATTATGGGAGGACGTGGGTCCTCTTTCACCAAGGCTGTCATGTAGAATCGTCATGTTTCTACAGTAGCCCAGAATGGACCTACCAAACACTGGCTCTAGATGTGGCCTTAGGTATAGAGTTTTATGACCGCTGTAGATTCTTCTGTATGTTCGGAATGGGGGAGTGAAGCGACACTTTAGCAGTCTGCAAGCTCACCACTAGATACCACTAAATCCTACAAACTGGTCCTTAAAAGCTGAAATTGCTCAGGACCCATCACTTACAAACAGTAGTTTTACAAGAATGTATTGGATGAATGCAAACCAAGGACTTAATGATAAATCATACATGCTCAGTAGAACCGCCTCTGGATAAATAAAAGAAAATGTGGAAGAGGGAATGAGAAGGAATTATACTGAAGCAGGACAGGGCTGAAAAAGAGTAAGCAGGCTCTTCAAAACAATCCCCAGGGTAAATAAAAGTTAAAAATCTCGGAAGGGTTTGGAAGTCAGGGAGGGAAACGGAGAGAAAGAAAGCGAGATTGATAGACTAGGGAGATCTACGGAGGCAGTGAAACAAACGAGCGCTGCAACAGGTTGGAATTAGATCAACACTATCAAGCAGGCCAGATACAAGCTGTGATACCTGGGAGAGATGGATGGGGAGGATATGTGTGTGCACGCGGGAATGGAGGTAGTGTGACTGTGTGTCTGTGTGTGTGTGTGTGTGTGTGGTGTTAATCTATTTATTTACCTGTCATTGGCTGCGATAATGGTTTTCATCCCTTCTCTGTCTCTCTGTCTCAGTCTATCTGGTGATGGGGGATTGGGTTCTCGTGTGTCGCTTGATAATCAAACCTGTATTTTCTCATCAGACTCTAATCAGACCAATTACACGCGTGACGGAGAGCGTGGGCAGGTTGATGTAGGGGAGCGATAAGGACGCACACACACTCGCACACACACTTTGGGATTAAGCGCTCTGTCTTGGGGTATCTGCGTCTCTTATCGGGGACAACCATCCCTGACATGACCTGTCAGCAGTCATGCCAAAGGTGTCTCTCATGAGTACATACACACATGGATCATGCATACAATGTACTATGCACCAATACAACCTACATCTGAAAAAGAAACCAGACTTCTCCTATCTCAGCGACCATTGTCACCCTTCCATCCCTCTCAATCATTATCCTGTGTTCAACATTTTTTAAACAGTAAACTCACCATGACAGCGGTGACCTGGTGTTGTATGAATCTGTAACTGAAAGTTTGTTTACTTATGTATCTTTTCTGGCAGGCATATGATGGCTTTGCGAGTCTGGGTATCTCACGTCTCCTGGAACCATCAGACATGGTGCTGCTGGCCATTCCTGACAAGCTAACAGTGATGACCTACCTGTATCAGATCCGGGCTCACTTCTCCGGCGAGGAACTGAACGTGGTGCAGATAGAGGCCAACAGCAGTCGCAGCACCTACAAGGTGGGCGACTTCGAAACCGATACAAACGCCTCCATAGACCAAGACAAGTTCTATGCTGAACTCAACGACGTGCAGCACCGCCAGGCTAACCAGCCTGTTGCCTCTGCCAGTGGTGAATCTAATGGCACTAAAGCCACTGAGGAAGAGGCAATGGAGCCGGGTTGGAAGGCTGAAATAGGAGCCAACTTGTCAGCAGCTGGGCCTTTACAGTCCTCCCCTCCTGTCCCATCACCACGCACAGCGTTAGCTGCCTCAGCGACAGACTCAACCCACGTGGCAACGTCAAGCTCTGAGGACAGGGGGAGTCTGCTCAAAGCCAACACTTTAGACCTTAGCGAGTTACCACAGAGAGTGGAGAGAGAGATGGAGAAGGAAAGACAGCAGAAGGATGAGGTGGGAGAGGAAAGAAGGGAGGGAAGTACAGAACCAGGTTCTCCCACCAGGAGAGGGGCCGCCCCCTCCTCCCCGCCCCACCAGAAACTGGGCTTCTCCTATAACAGGGATGCTGACCTCATCAAGAAGAAGAGGGCCAGCCTGCGTCACTCGGAGTCTGAGCCCGCCTCAGACACCAGCTCCCCTCCAGTCAACCACACAGACACGCCTCCTAAACAGGTAAACACCCAAACAAATAACAGCACTAAAGGGATATTTTGGATTCTTTGAAGTGGGATTGTATGAGTCACTTATTGATAGTCAGTGTTTTACAGTAGATGAGGAGATCCAACACAGAAGGAAAGCAGTGTGCTGCTGTGTATAGCATCTAAAAAAATCAATTTCAGATTGAAGTGTATGCTATATTTTTTACCACTTTACCTTGCTGTTAGACATTATAAAACCACTATTATATATGCCAGATATCACTCTCTCCTGCTCAGATTCCATTGGTGAAATCACTCATTTCACCTTGCAGAACCTGGGAGTTGCTAGCACTTAAGTCATACAGTGACACCAACAAACAAACAGACAGAGGCAGTGGTAACAGAGCAAGTCCTGTTTTCTGCCAGGTAAAATTCCTGATTTTGCTAATGTAGTCTGGTGAGCAAGAGAGAGCGATATCTGGCTTATATAACAGCAGTTTCCCATCAGAAAAGGCTGTCTGATGGCAAGTTAAAGTGGTGAAAATTTTCTAAATTTGGCATGCACTTCAGTAGTGGCTGAAATGCTGCTGACCCTGTCCACAGCAGTTCATTGCTTAGCTTCTGTGCTGGAACTCTTCTTTACTTCTCTAAACTGAAGGAGTGTCGACTGGTATCTACTGCAGATAACACAGTTACTGTGGATAAATATCTCATCCGTCCCCGCTTCAAATATTCCGAACTATCCCTTTAAGGTAAACACACACTGAACATATACATCTGAGAAGGATTCCAGTTCTAAAGTGGCACATAAAATTCTGCAGTATACCGTATTTATTTCAAAGAATGGATATTCCTAAAATAGAGAAGCCTGTGCTATGATTTTTTCAAAGAGGAGCTCAGATGCCCTATGGACTCTTAAAATGCTCCGTATTTATTCACTTTCTACTGTCTTTTTGTAAGAGCTGACTTTATATCATATAATTCATATTTCTTATATTTGATTAGCCAGTTTAATAAGTTTTAATAAAAGAGATGCACATGCAGCGCCACTAACTGCTGAGATGTAGTAAAAGGAATATTCTTAGTGTTCATCCTGTGTTTTGAATATAGTTATTTATCAATAAGTAATTGTCCTTTAAGGGTCAGTACGAGATGCATACAAACACCTCACAGCTAATTATAAATCCTGTACCTTAAACAACCTCTCAGTCTGTCTGATTTTGACTAATTCACATCTTGCTACTTAAGTCAGGTATTAAGATTCTGACAGCAGGTACCTGCCTGGCCCCTAAATGGATTGTTCAGGTTTTTATCCTTGCACCCCGGCTTTGATTGAAACTTTCACAGCTACATCAGTCATAAGACAGAGGATGCGGTGAACATTCATATCCTCCTGGCGCTTGCTAAGCTTCAAATCCCGACCTCATTGATGCCATTGCAGAGATGACCGTACCGAAATTCTCCCATTCTGCATTAGATGTTGTCGTCGCCTGTCTCATTGCCGAGACCCAGACGCATCGAGGCCGGGCCCTCAACATGTGGCGACTATAGAAGGCACCCAGGAGAACCCCCTGCTTTGACATTTCATTATATTTTTCATTATATTTCTCATCCCTTCAGTTGATGGCAGTTGGCGCCGTGACTGCTCAGGCGTGGCGACGCTTTGCGCAGAGCACACCTCATCTCGTCTCACACACGCACTGGCACACACCTGTATGCGTGTGCGCACACAGTCACACACACAAACACATTGAATACATTGCTGCCTGCGTTGGTTAACCCCAGATTACCGCTTCCTGTTTACAAGCCGAAAGGTCACGGGGCAGGCGGGGGGGCAGCAGGGGGGTTATGACAGCTATGACACCCCATTTTGATCTGCTGTTATCTAGTTAGCGGGATGCATCCTCGTCTGTACCCGGGCCAGATTTGACTTGGTGAAAGGATAAACATGTTTCAGTGTTATACACAGCTTGGTTGTAATGTTCCTCTGTCTAAGCCAGATGTAAAAGCTCTGTTTGCCCTGTTTGCAACCCCTTATAATACAGCCAGGATTACCTTGCAGATAAAATTCTAAGCTAGGTGTGTGTGTGTTTTGCTTTCTTGTCAAAGCCGTCATGCTCTCCACACCACTGGACCCAGACAGGGCTGTGAGCCCAGCTGTAGGCTGGCCCCATAATGCCAAAGTGCAGGCCCTGCATATCATGGGAGATATATCCTGCTCTTGCATTGGGGTCTGCTTGTCTTAATTCTCTCTCCACCTGCTCTCTGTACAAGGAAGAAATATGAAAGCTGCTTATATGAATGCTTGCTACTCTAGATAAAAATGTCAGTGTTTGTTTCTGTAGCATCACTTATTTAGGCATCATATGTGACAAAATAGCACAAGGTCAGTTAATTAATTTGGTAAGAATTACACTGTATATTATGTAAAACATTACTAGACCAAACTAGAGTTATTATAGTCAATAAACACTAAACCAAGACAAGGTGTGAAAAAATATTTAAATTAACTGAAATAAAAACTAGACTTTAAAAAAAAAACTAAAAAAAAACAAAAAAAAACTAAAACAATATTTTGTACTTTTAAAACTAACCAAAATAAAATTGTATAGCAAGTGTCTTTATTTTTAGTCTTTGTCAGTTTGGTCCGATTTGTCAGCACAAAAAGCATGAGGAGGCCTTAGTGCACATGTTTTTATGACTGGGATGTTGACATGACTGTTGGTCAGTTGCCCTTACAAAGTGTTGTGTTTGTATTATAAAGCCTATTCTGAAGTTCTTAAATCTCGCCCCAGACAGATAGCCCTCATATTATGAACTAATGGTATAACTAATAAAAGCAAACTAAACATTTTTAAACAATGAAAACTGGAACAAGCAAACCCACTCTAGACACAAACTGAACTGAAAACAAAAACAAATTAAAAACAAAATAATAATAGAAAACTAATGAAAAATACAAAAGTTGAAGGATCTAGTCTAGTCTGGTCTAAACAATCGTATTTGTTGCATTGTTTTTACAAAATACTTAAGTATCCCTAACCTACCTTAGGGATACTTTACACCTGTAACTCACAGAACTGTGATTCTGTATTTAACCTGTAATTAATGTTGTATATTCTCTTTCAAAGGAGCCAACACCTGCCCCTGTGTCAAGTCCCCCTGCTGAGAAGGTGAGCACAACTTTGATCAGAGTGCATATGTGAGAAAAATATACTTATGTACACCAATTTGTATTTGTACTGCCAAAAACCAGCCCACCATACACCTGCAAAGAAGAGTGTTCAAGAATCCACAAGCTCTCAATTTCTAATATCCAACATGTGTGCTGAGACATGTTTTACCTTATTTAGGACACAGTTTTACTAGAACTGAGCTCTAATCATTAGCACTGTTTTATGTTATCACACTCACTTTGTGTTGTTGCACACAGAGGGTGCTGTCTCGTCAGGAGGAGCTGAAGGAGCGAGCGAGACTCCTGTTGGAGCAGGCCCGCAGAGACGCTGCAATGAAGGCTGGCAACAAGAGTGTCCCCAACTCAGCCGTCAATGCACCAAACAGGGCCACAAACGTCAGTGATGTAAGTCAAAGTGGTGTGTGTCTGTGTGTCTGTGTGTGTGTGTATGTATGGATTTTTTGGGGGACTGAAACTGTTGACATTGCTCACTTTGATACTGTCTGGAAAGTCAGTTCTGTGGTTATTTTTAGGACGTAACTTGAAATGAGAATCAGACGGGAATCGCAGCTGAGGAGGGCTCAGTTTGGATCAGCCTGGATCTTCAGGTCTGTCTGGCCTCTTCTGTGAGTGGTAACTAAAGGCCATCCTTAGTGTGAGTTGTCTGTCCCTGCCTCTTTGCTCCGTGCACTGGAGGGTTGTGCAGCATCACCTCAGTTTGCCCGAACAGCTAATAGAGTGACCACCAGCCTCTTCAACGCCCCTGTGTCACTTATACAGTTCTCTGTTCGCTGCTCGCTACACTGGCAACATGGCGGAAAAGCCTGTCCAAACTGTCTCATCCTCTGGCAGTCCACTTTGTTGAACACTTTATGAAAAGGCTTTGAGAAGGAGAGAAGACTTTTCTTTATTAACTTCTGCTGAGACTCTCTTACGGGCTACTGATCGTCACAACCTGAACACGTCGTTAAGAAAAACCAAAGTGTGGATGGACTCCCTCGCTCCCTCTTCTCTCTGTAAGCATTTCTTTCTTTCAGTCTCCCTCCTCGGTCATCTTGACTCTGCACAATTTTTATGACATCCCAACCAAATTTGCTGCCCCCTCAATTTCCCCTGAACACTGAGTAAATGTTGTACACAAACACCTGTCAGCAAAAGTACATTCATGGTAAACGGGGGTGAGAATCGCTGTACCGAAGCAAACTAGACTAGAGAAGACGTGAGTGAAATTGCCAGCTCTGAACCGAGCACGCTCCACTGAACATAATATACTGGGAGGGGCGGAGGGGGGTGCACACTGATGGACCAGGAGTTACCCCGGGAAAGCACTGTGGTCAAATCCTCAGTGACGTTTCCAAATGTTTCAGAGAAAGGAGG